>JABWTJ010000365.1:600000-870870 GCA_016801875.1 Solanum sitiens | reverse complement strand
GGTTCTTCACCAGACATGTAATTTTCTGGAATGTTACATTATCCCCCCCCCCCCCTTAGGAACATTCGTTCCCGAATGACACTACTCATCATTTTAAATCAAAGAGGGTATATTCGAAAAGCATATTAACATACTAGAAACTTTATCTTTGTGAATATCTGATTCACAACTTACTGTGGATGATGCACATTACTCTAAGCTTATCTTAAGCTTCATATCTGAGATTGAGGAACTTCCTTCTCAATCTTACTTTAACTTAATGCACATCACACTCATGCAACACATAAATCACGTCAACGTCATACAAAAACAGCAACATGAAAGCAAGCATGAACTCATAATAACTCATATAGTGCAAGTATAAAACACACAGTTATGGAATTAAAACACCAAAAACCGCATAATGCACAAAAATTTAGAGTTTCATAAACAAAATTAGACTTAGGAAGACTATATCTAACCATCAAGAACTTAACAAGTGAGGGTAACAGAATCTCGCATCGGCCTCGGCCTCCCATGTTGCTCCCTCAACAAGGTGGTTTCTCCATAACACCTTCATGGTGGGAACCTCCTTGTTACTCAACCGTTTCACTTGGCGATATAAAATTTCAACGGGAATCTCTTCGTAAGAAAGGTTCTCATCGACTCCTAACCCCTTAGATAGACTCTTGTTGGCTTTAAGATTGGAAACTGTTTTGCTTGTTGATTTGAACCACGCCCTTCCCATTTTAACTCTAACTCATTTGGAAACTCAAACCTTACTACCGTGTTTCAATAGTCTATGGTAGCATAACATTTATGAAGCAAATCCATAACTGAGCCATGATGCGCTCAAATTTACTTCTCAAATAAGAAGTAAAGCGATCGTATCAAGTAAAGAACCCAACTAATGAGGTTGAGATCGATCCCACAAGGAAAATAGTTCAGACTTAACTTTATTCTATTATTACTATTATTTAGCCAACTATTTTCCGAGAAAACAAAAGACAAAAAGGGGGTTTTATTTCTAAATTAATGAAAATGATTAACTAAATAAAAAATGAACAACTAACAGATTCAGCTTTCGGAGTTAAATCAAATTATAAAAGTAACTAGGGCTTAAGTGTTCCCCACAGGTTCCTAACTTGGTAAATCTAACTATAACAATTCTATCCTAATATCTTGCATGTAAAGTGATAAGTTATGTATCTCTAAATCCTTGGTGTGGCATCTAGAGAATTTCACTCCGCACCTTGGTCTAGCTACGTGTGTTGCTATACTAACCCTTATATTTACCTCATATTAAACATCGTATTCGGTATTTGACTAAGTTATTAACTCGTACCAACCAATACTAGCTTATTAGATAGTCTACACTAAATCTATGTTGATAATTCTTTTCCTATTATCTACCTCCTTGGTCCGGCAAGTAGCATTAAGGCGAGTTCTAACGTTGGCCATCCGTTAAAAAGACTTCTACACGAAAGAATTATCAATACATGCAAGACACCACTCTAGAATTGTTATTTAAGTTAGATTTTTGCCTTGTTATTCACCCATGGTTCCCACAACCCTAGCTATGAGGTTTAGTTACCCATGTTCATAATTACACAATTCATATTGTTAATGGAAGAATTCATTCACTTACTTTTATGAAAATGAATAGTTTCCCAGAATTAAACTTGATTAATCAACAAAATCACCAACAATCAATTCCCGAAAAAGTATCTTAATTCCCAAAATCGAGAGTTCAATACTATAATAAAAGAACTAAAAACTAAAAATTATCCAGAAAGTCTAACTCTAAAAACGAGGTTTTTCCAACTCTTTATAATAAAAACAAAATCTAATCAAAGAAGGATTCTATTTACTAAAAATCTGTCCAAACGAGTCTAGGTCGACGGACCACCTGACGGACCGTCATGAACACGACGGACCGTCATAGCCTCCGTCGTCCCATACTTGACACATTCTTCTGTTGCTTTCTTCATTCCCCTCGACGGACAGGTATGACGGATCATTTCAAGTACGACGATCCGTCGAGGGTCTTCGTTCCAAAATACTTGAACTTCTTGGAATTTGGGTACTGGGACTACTTCTCTGATCATCACGACGAACAAGCAGGACGGACCGTCGTGGCTATGACGGTCCTTCATGGACTTCCGTAATCCCACACTTAGTCAGACTTCTCCATTTTCCTTCAGCAATTTCTCCCTTCACTATGATGCCACCTATGGACCGTCACAGCCTCGATGGACCGTCATGGATTCCGTAGGTGGTCTCTTCTGCATTTTATTCTCAAAAACTTCCGCGTTCATCCTTGGACAGATTTTCTGCAAACAAAGAGAAACTTACATAAAAATCAACACAAAAAGGCTTTCGAAACACACTAAACTTAAGGAAAAAGCATTAGAAATACCGTGAAACCACGGTACATCAACACCCTCAACTTAAATTCGTTGTTTGTCCTCAAGCGACGCACTATGACTCACTACAAAATCTTTGTACAAAAGTATCCATATTTTAACTTTCGCAATCATTTGGCTATCAATCCCGATTATTCTCATTATGTTCATGCATGGTATCACTATTAGGCATTGACTTGTGTATAATCAGACCATGACATAGACTTCACTATGCAATGACACCTATCCCCTTCAATTTCTCACCGAGATGCTAATATTTCTGGTATTGCAACTCCTGTCCTCACTTCAAATAACATCCTCATTTTTCACACAATGATTTTAGTTTGCGTATAAGGATCACTTTTCGACACTCACTCTCAGAACAAATTCACAACTCATTTATACATATTGCCATAGGCTTGCCCTTATTTTCACTACTTCAAGTTCGCCATACAACTCTTAGGATCACAATAGGACTTTTTTTTTAGATTGTAACATAGGCTCAAGGTCAGGTAGGGTATATTTAGGTATACTTTAGTGACTTGTTGCCCTCCTTGACCTATCGGCTAAGCGAACCACCTTTTTATCATTTTATTTCGACCTATTACTCAATTTTCTTTTCACTTCGCTGTTTTCCCTTTCTTATCCTTATGTGTAAGTGACTTTTCTCTTTTCTTGTGTTTATTTTGCTTTTTATTCATATTTTTTTTTAGTCACTTATGTTTTATTCTTTCTTTCTCTTCATTCTTTCAACCCCACTTTCCGGGGTTTTCCTTATAACAGCCACCCTCAACTCATGATTTTGCCATGAGTCAAGGTTCACAATACCCATGGTTGGGTCAGGGCCAAAACAAGGTTGCTTTCTGCATTAGCCACCCTCAACTTATGCTTTTGGCATAAACTGAGGTGCACATGTCCAAGGAGGGACCAGGGCCAACACATTGTTCCCAGAGAAGATCATTTGGTGTGAAAAATAAAGATCTATTTTGAGCTCAATTCATTTGGAGCAAAAAGGGATTAACTTCATTTGGTTTTCTATTATTTTTAGGCTCAAGATTGACTATTTCGAACAAGGGCCTATGATCCTTTCCTAATTGATTGATTTGACTCACTTTTAGCAGGACTAACCAGGCAAGTTCTAGCTCAGTATTGATGGTGGACATTCGAATTCACCTCACACTCACTTGACATTCCTTGCATTCCAAGATTATTAGACACCTAGTTCAAGTCTTACATTCAGGATCATGCAGTAGTGTATCTTTATTTCATGTTTCAAACCGCACAATTATCACTTACTATGCCTAGTCATGCATCATTTTGATTATCGAGATATCATATTTATTTTAGCCATCATGCTTCAGATTTATACTATGTACATAAGATATGTCATGCCGGTTCAACAATAAAAGTAATCAGTCTTTTGGGGAAAAAGAACACAGGCAAGAAAACCCCAAAAGAGGATCGTGAACTTGAGCTACTCAGAATTCACCCAAGTGTTTTATCGAAAAAGGATATTTTTATAGAATTTTTGAGATTTTCGACTTTTTAGAGTCGCCACTTAATTTTTAAAGAAAAATCAAGAAAAAACTAACGTTTTCAAATAACTTAATAGAGAAAATTACTTGAAAACAAATAAAGGGTTCGAGGATTCAAATTAATGTTTTAGGAAGGTGTTAAGCACCTAAAACATCCGTCTAAAATGGTTTTCCAGCAACTAACATAGTTTGGCTAAAAAAATTGTTTCAACTTGATTTATGAATGGAAAGTTTAAAATACTAACTTATTTCCAAGTGAGTTATTTACGAAATTTATTGGTTTTAAATCGATAAAACCTTTAAGGCGTTTTGCGGGGATTCGGATTTTCTAACTTTAAAATTAACGACAAATAAAATAGATAAATAATTAAAAGCATATAAGAGATAGGGAGAGAGATTTGGGTCCAAATTCGGGTTCTGTTCGCCTTGACCGGAATTTTGGACCCACCTGTTTTGGGGTTTTGACCCATTTTTCTTTCTTTCGTACCTGTCCTACGTTCTATCAACATAATACAATAATACAAAAATAAAAATAAAGGCAACAAGGGCTTATGCCCATTACAAATGGAAACCAAAAATAAAACAAAAAGAAGAAGGCTTCTAATCCAATTTCTTCGACTTCTTCAATCTTTTAAACTTCAGATCCGTACGCCAATTTTGCGGATAAATCTATCAATGTTATGGCTGACTTGGTGGAATAAGAACATGAGTCTTCGTGACTCTCTCTATCCCTCGGAGTGCATGAGATTTTATAATAAACCCGAGAGAATTTTTTATATGCAAAGGAAAGGGAAAACATATTAACATCTATGTAAAGTAGTCTTGAAACCACAACAAATTAATATAAATAAGAAAACTAAAAATAACAACCATAAATCATGACAACTCGAATGTAGGAAAAATTAATGATCTGCAAATAAAAAATAGCTGGAACAAACAATATCATTAAATACAATTGAAGCACCTAAAGCTTATGGACTTGTATTACTCCTTACCCCTTAAATGATTAACAAGATGATCCTCATGGCAATCCAAACGAATACACTTTGGGAGCAAGTCAATATTTAAGATGTAATTAAATATATATACAACAAAGGATATACATGTTAGAGGATTTTCCTTGGGAAATTCAACGAGAGAAAAAAAAAAAAAAATAAAGCCACCAACTTCACTTAAAAGGACCGAATAGGAACATGAACAAATGAATAGATGATTAATCCCGAAGTCATTTCTAACATATGCTGCACACTCAAATAAAGTGAGATATTTAGAACTAATATTGAATAAACTAAATAGAGGCAGCAGCAAACCACAATCAGAAAAAAAAGGTAATAGCAAGGAAGTGTCAAAATGATCAAGGTCATAATGTTGAGACAACTTGCATCCATGGAATGCGGAAAAATCACTTGTTAAAAGGGATACCGAGGTTAGAGCCTGAGCGATATGCAAGCAAAATCTAAACAATTTAGAGTCAGTAGACAGCCGCAAAACAACATACAAGACTTTACATTGCAACACTTCGAGATGCCATATGAATGAACCATAAACTTCACTTTCGAGTAAGAGAAAAAAAAAACGATAGAAATAGAAGAATATGAAGTAAATATGATGGTGCAAGCTTGACAATTTTAAACAACAGAGGAGGCTACTGCTAGTGAACTTGACAAATCTTCGAACGAGCGCGAAATCAGAAAGACAGAGAAAAATGCACAGTTGACAAGGAGATACTACATTTACTTAAGCTAAACAATGAGATAGAACCACTGATTATCGCACTAGAAGGACAACTTGTAGCAAGACACTTTAGAAGTAACATTAAGCAAATGCTACTTGAAACTCAAACCAAGATCAAGCTGAATCCTTCAAAGAACAGAGATATACGAGTATTTTCATGCTATTTCGACAAGTAACAATATTGGACTCCGCCCAATGAAGTAGGGTCTTTAACATGGAAAATTAACTTGAGAATAAAAAGAAAAAGGGAAGAAGAGAAGAGAAAAAATAAATAAATAAAATATAAAGCTTACCAATCCAAAAATAGTACACACACAATGAGATAACACCAGTCATCTCCTTTTATTTCAAATCCGGATTCGAAACTAGAAACCTAAATAAATAAATAAAAAGGCAGGGACTACGGACATTTCGACAAAGCGACATAAAGCTTAACTCGACAACCAACTAGATCATGGGGAAAGGGGGAAGGTTTTGAGGAAGTATGTATATATGACATAGCAAGCCACACCTATCGAACTTCAGCAACAAACCATAGAGAACTGAACCACGATAGAAGAAAGGAAAAACACAACGAAGAGTTTCAACTCTCCACAAAATACAGATTGAGCTAAAATCAAAAGGATTTTACCTTTATGTGTGCAGCGAAAGCTGAGATGAGGCGAGCAGGAGCGAGCAGCAACTCTAACACCGAAATAACGACTTCGGGACACTTGAATGAATAAGAACAAGGAGAAAAAAAGGATCCTGATCGAGTCAACTAGCTTAGGGAGCTTTTTATTCCAGATGTATATTATATATATATATATATATATATATATATATATTCAGATGCTTGACTGATTTTAGTGCTATTTCTTCTCAACTTTTCCTCCGAGAGGAAATTTCAATTCCCAAAATATTTCTTCCTCTCCCCAAAAAAAATCCCCCTTTAATGGAAGAGAAAACGAACTTATATAGAGGGAAAATTAGGGTTTCGAAATTCTTGTGAAATTTCTAAACAACCCTCCAATTCATTCAAATTTCAAAACCAAAAGCTAGCCTCTAAATGGAATCAACCCCTTTTCTGAAAATCTCAACAGATTCCCCAAAGGGAAAGAGAGGAACGAACGAACTTGATCGATTTGGCATCCTATTCGCTTGACGTGTCGCGCATCCGCGATAGCAAGGACGGTTGGCGTGGCTGATACAGAGAGAAAATAGCTGTTTGCAGAGAATCGTACGAGAAAGAAAAACCTGGCTGAAGAAAACGCGTGAACAACGACTTCCATCTCTTTGATGCATAGAGACGGACACCGTTTGATGCTACTGTTGTAACTTCCGTTAACTCGTCAACGTGTGGAGCGCGTCGAAACGCCGCTTGGCTCGCTGTACTCGCTTGTTTTTACGCGCTTGGCATCAGAACGTTGGGGAGGAAGTCAGTTGGGTCTTCTGTGGGGAAGAATGGGGGAAACGGGTCGGCTGGAATTGGGTATTCTGAAAAGGTTGGGCTGGAATGAAAAGGCTGATAGGGGAAAAAATAAATAAAATATATTGGGCCTTGGAGCAAAAGAAATTGAACTTGGATGTAGACAAACGTGGGCCTAAAGAGGTTGGGAATGGGCCAAACTAAATTCAGAATCTGAAGGAAAAAGGTGGGCTGCTGGGAAAACAAATTTTGGGCCATGGAATCGGCCCCTATTTAACCAAATTAGAATGTAATTTGGCCAAATTGATTAGATTTTGGAAGATAAAACGAATTAGTAATTAATTAACAAGCTTCGTAAGGTTTAAAAAAAATCAATTTGAATATAAACTAATAATTTAAAATATGAGCTAAAATACTTAGACAGATATTTATATAAAACAAAGTATTACTCTCAAAGCTACTTTTAGATTTTGAATATTAACAACATTAAATGGCTATACGAATTACGTAAGACATATACATTAGCTAAACAATATAAACGTCAAAATCTTGTTTAAAATAATTCGCAAGCTAAAAATTTATTTAATACTATTATTTATTTTATTTATATGTATACTAATCTATAAAATTAATTATTTAAAAATTGTCTAAACTCGAGAAGCTTGCTAGTTAATTATTATCGAGGAGGTCAAAATTTGGGTGTCAACAACTGTCCCTCATTTTACTTGGATTGATGCAAGAAATCTAAGGAAAATGAAATTGACCAAGCCAATTTTGACCGACCTCATCTTCATCTTTAAGAGAAGGAAATGGTACGAACTTTAGGAATTATGGCCGAACCCCGGAAATGGGTTTCCTACATATCTCAGGCTATATGAGAATTCAGGCCACTTGTAGTTCAACACGCTTGATTTAACGTACGATTATGAAAGAAATCAAAAATCATCTCGGTACCGGATTATGAAGGCACCAAGATGCTCGAGAATAAGATTTAAGAGCGAATGTTGAATTACAGCCTAGTTTTCGACAATCGAGCCCACCTGCATATCCTTAAGCCTTAGGAATCAGGCTGCTTGTAGTTCGACTCGATTCGGTTGAAAAGAAAAACTATTATGCTAGATAACTTTTAGTTTTTGATAAGTGACAAATTAAATCGAGTATGAAAAGGAGGCTTGTAACCTCTCACACCCATAATTAAGAACTTACACAGACATAATTTCCAAGGCTCTTGGCGCATTGTCACTTAGATTGGAAACTTGCTTCCGGCAGATACCAAAATTCCCGGATGCGAGATCGAAACTGACAAAACCCAAAGAAAACCCACATGCCTTCTGATAGGGGTGTGTTTTGATTGTGGTGAAAGTCGCTCCTCTGCTCGCGTCCTCAGAGTTTGATACTCCTCTTTGGACTGTGTCCCAGTTCGCTGCTAAGAAAAACTTCCACGTTGTGCTGCATCCCTTTTGATGTCGTCCACACCTGTGGTTTTTTTTTTTTTTTTTTTGGAGAATTCATCCTTTCGGATGCTCTCGACAAAGACTGAGATAAAACCCGCCAGCTTAAAAAATGCAATTCAAATGGAGATAGTGTCTTTTACCGTGTCGACACTTAATTGTTCTCCTCCTTCATTTGACGTCAACTCGATCGGTTTGATGTAAAGCAAATAAAGCTTATGTCTTGTGTTTGCAATGTAATCTCCACTGTACTCTTCACTTGATATCAAAAATAAATAAATGATGATGCAATGCTGATATTTTTTTTGATGTCAATGTACTCTTCATGCTGATGTCAACATAAAATGAAAGATGATGTAGTTCTGATGCTTCTCTTGATGTCGATGTAATCTTCATGTTGTTTACTTTTATCATGAATAAAAGAGTGCAGTTGATGCCAATAAGTGAATATTCTTCTTGAAATGCACGACTTCTACTCTGGTAGTGCATGATTACTTGCGGGGTATGAATATCTTCCCGCGATGCATAAATTTTGCGAGGCATGAAATCTTCTCGCGATGCAATAAATTCCGCAAGGTATGAAATCTTCTTGGGATATATAAACTTTTGCGAGGGATGGAGTCTTCTCGCGATACATAAATTCCGCAAGGTATGAAATCTTCTTGCGATGTATAAATTTTTGCGAGGGATGGAGTCTTCTCGCGATACATAAATTCCGTAAGGTATGAAATCGTCTTGCGATGTATAAATTTCTGCGAGGGATAGAGTCTTCTCGCGATGCATAAATTCCGCAAGGTATGAAATCTTCTTGCGATGTATAAATTTCTGCGAGGGATGGAGTCTTCTTGCGATGCATAAATTCCGCAAGGTATGAAATCTTCTTGCGATGTATAATTTCTGCGAGGGATGGAGTCTTCTCGCGATGCATAAATTCCGCAAGGTATGAAATCTTCTTGCGATGTATAAATTTCTGTGAGAGATGGAGTCTTCTCGCGATGCATTAAATTCATCAAGGCATAAAATCTTCTTGCGATGCATGAATATCGACTCGCGATGCATGAACTTCTGCGATGCATGAATATTGAGTCGCGATGAATGTTCTTCCGCGATACATGAAAATTGACTCGCGACGCATGTTCTTCCGCGATGCATGAATATTGACTCGCGATGCATGTTCTTCCGCGATGCATGAATATTTACTCGCGATGCATGTTCTTCCGCAATGCATGAATATTGACTCGCGATGCATGTTCTTCCGCGATGCATGAATATTGACTCGCGATGCATGATCTTCCGCGATGCATGAATATTGACTCGCGATGCATGATCTTCCGCGATGCATGAATATTGACTCGCGATGCATGATCTTCTTCTTAATAATCATATTGTCTTAATGGACGATAATGGTAAATTGACTTCCAGATAGTATATCGTCTTGATCGGCAACAAGACGATAACATAAATAAACCTTCCGGGTAATATATAATATCATATCTGCAAATAGCGTTCTTTACTGAAACCATAAACTCTTCCTTGAGATTTTTGCTTGATTCACCTTCGAATTTAACTGGACGTTCCTTACAAACATCATGTTGTTGTAAATTGATTGAAATAAACAAATCATATTCTCAAGTCTCCGCCATAAGCGATATAACATGATTCCTGCAATCCAGGAAACTATTGATTTTGGGAGAGTTTCCTCCTCCCTTGACTTCTCCATGTTTATCGATTAGAGTAATCTGCTGATTTCTGAGCAATATCATAAGCCTGCATCCACAGAAAAATTATTAGTTTTTAAAACGGACTGATCTGTGTCGATTCTTCAGTTGTCTGCTCCTTGTCCTGCTATCTCCAATTGATCTTCCTGATCTCCCAACTCTTGATAGATTAAGACAAATATTTTATGCCAAAACAAATGAAACCTAAAAAGGAAATATTTTAGAAAAAATAAATTTTCGAGAAGTAATATTTTGAAAAGGGGCACTGCCAAATGTCATGTCACGTCAGGCTTAGCGACCTTTTTTGAGTTTGGGTGCTCGGAGGTTTATTCGCTAGGGAGTATTCACAATCACTCCAGGCTGTCGATAAACCCATGTTTAAATTTTGAGGCCATCCTCAAAATTTCTGTCCCACTTACAAGTTATGGCTTGCTGAGAAACAATCTTCTTCTTGAGAATTTTTGAGACCCTCTCAAAAATTCTGTCCCAGTTTCTATTGTAAAGAGGAATAGAAATCTTACGGGAGATATGACCGAACCCTTGTGGCGCCTACGTATCCCATTGAGGCAGGAATCAGGTCAAACGTAGTTCCCCTCAAGGCTAACATATATAAAAAAATTACAAAGAAACCGACCGAGGCCGACATAGGCCGCCTATGTTTCTCATTCTTGAGAATTCAGGTCGAACGTAGTTCAGATACAAAGAAATATTTAAAGGGGATAAAGGGGTGACCGAGGCCGACATAGGCCGCCTACGTATCTCATTCTTGAGAATTCAAGTCAGACGTAGTTCATTACAAGAGGGATAAATTTTAAACAAAGCAAATAGAACAATTACAAGTAAATGACAAAACATAAACTGAAACTTTACACATAATATCTCTTGACAACATCTGAGTTGATCGGCTTCGGCCAAGCGGTGCCATCCATCTCCGACAGGACCAAAGCACCCCCAGATAATACTTTGCGAACCATGTAGGGCCCTTGCCAATTTGGTGCGAATTTTCCTTTGTACTCTTCTTGATGAGGAAAAATGCGTTTAAGTACTAACTGCCCAATTTCAAAAATTCTGGCTCTGACTCTCTTGTGGAAAGCTCGAATCATTCTCTGTCGATATAGTTGACCATGACAAACGGAAACCATTCTCTTTTCGTCAATCAAAGTTAAATGATCGATTCTCTTGCTAACCCATTCAGCATTACTCAACTCAGCTTCTTGGATGACTCTCAAAGATGGTATCTCAACTTCAGCAGGTATGACTGCTTCTGTTCCATATACCAACAAGTATGGAGTAGCTCCAGTCGACATTCTGACAGTTGTTCGATAACCCAATAAAGCATATGGCAACATCTCATGCCAACCTCGATGATTGTCAATCATTTTCCTCAAGATCTTCTTGATATTCTTATTGGCGGCTTCTACAACTCCATTCATTTGAGGACGATAAGCGGTTGAGTTTTGATGAGTAATCTTAAACTGCTCACATATCTCTCTCATCAGGTGACTATTGAGATTTGCACCGTTATCAGTAATGATGGATTCTGGCACTCCAAATCTGCATATTATATTATTGCGAACAAAATCAGCTACAACTTTCTTGGTGACCGATTTGTACGAAGCTGCTTCCACCCACTTGGTGAAGTAATCAATAGCAACCAAGATAAATCTATGTCCATTGGAAGCGGCTGGCTCTATCGGACCGATGACATCCATGCCCCAAGCTACAAACGGCCAAGGTGAACTCATAGCATTAAGTTCGTGAGGCGGCACTCATATCAAATCACCATGCACTTGACATTTATGACACTTCTGCACAAACTTGCAACAATCATTCTCCATAGTCATCCAAAAATAACCGGCTCGAAGGATTTTTCGTGCTAAAGTGAGCCCATTCATATGCGTTCCACACACTCCAGCATGTATTTGTTCAATAAGCTTCGCGGCATCAACAGCATCGACACATCTTAGAAGACTCAAATCTGGAGTTCTCTTATAAAGGACTTCTCCACTTAGAAAGAAATTGAGAGCCATGCGGTGTATCGACTTCATTTGATTGGATGTAGCATCTTCTGGATAAATACCAGACTCCAAGTATTTCTTTATATCAAAATACCAAGGTAAACCGTCTGGTTTCGCTTCAACATGGGAACAATGAACTGGATGTTCTTTCAACTCTATATCGAAAGGATCAATATAATCAGTATCTGGATGTTTAATCATTGATGCAATGGTGGCAAGAGCATCGGCCAACTCATTTTGTATTTTGGGAGTATGTCTGAACTCGATCTTGTGAAATATCTTGCACAACGTCTGTACATACTGTATGTAAGGAATAATCTTCGGGTTCTTCACGGCCCATTCTCCTTGAACTTGATGAATCAACAAATCTGAATCTCCAATGACGAGCAACTCGTAGACATTCATGTCGATGGCCATTTTCAAACCAAGGATACAAGCTTCATACTCAGCCATGTTATTCGTGCAATTAAATCGAAGCTTAGCTGCCACAGGGTAGTGCTGGCCAGATTCTGACACTAAGACTGCCCCAATACCTTTTCCCTGGTGATTTTCTGCTCCATCAAAGAATAATCTCCAACTAGGATATGCTTCAGAAATATCTTCACCTACAAATGACACTTCTTCATCATGAAAATAAGTCTTGAGCGGTTCATACTCTTCATCAACAGGATTTTCTGCAAGATGATCAGCTAAGGCCTGTGCCTTTATTGCCTTCTAAGTCACATACACAATATCAAATTCACTCAACAACATTTGCCATTTAGCTAACTTTCCTGTTGGCATCGCCTTCTGGAAGATATACTTCAATGGGTCCATTCTGGAAATGATGTATGTAGTATAAGAAGACAAGTAATGCCTCAATTTCTGAGCAAGCCAAGTCAAAGCACAATATGTTCTCTCCAACAGAGTGTAACGAGACTCATATGGGGTAAACTTTTTGCTTATGTAATAGATAGCTCTTTTCTTCTTCCCTGTCTCGTCGTGTTGACCGAGCACGCATCCGAATGCACTATCTTATACGGACAAATATAGCAACAAAGGACTCCCTTCTCGCGGAGGGACCAATACTGGCGGATTTGACAAGTAGTTCTTGATAGCATCAAAAGCAGTCTGACACTCTTCAGTCCACTTCGTCGGAGCGTCTTTCTTCAACAGCTTGAACATAGGCTCACACACCACGGTCGATTGAGCTATGAATCGACTAATGTAGTTCAACCTACCTAAGAAACTCATCACCTGTTTTCTCGTCTTCGGCGGAGGTAACTCTTGAATTGCTTTAATTTTAGAAGGATCGAGCTCTATACCCCTTCTACTGACTATAAATCCCAACAACTTGCCGGCTGGAACCCCAAAAGCGCATTTGGCAGGATTTAATTTCAAGTTGTAATGACGCAAACGATCAAAGAACTTCTTCAAATGCATCAAGTGGTCTGAACTCTCGCGGGACTTGATTATGACGTCATCTACATACACCTCAATCTCATTATGAATCATGTCATGAAATATGGTCGTCATAGCCCTCATATAGGTAGCACCAGCATTCTTGAGGCCAAATGGTATCACTCTGTAGTGATATACACCCCACGGTGTAATAAAAGCTGTCTTTTCCGCGTCTTCTTCATCCATCAAAATTTGGTGATAACCTGCATAACAGTCCATAAATGACTGCATCTCATGTTTGGCACAGTTGTCAATCAAAATATGAATATTCGGCAACGGAAAATTATCTTTAGGACTAGCTTTTTTGAGATCCCTGTAATCGACACAAATTATGATTTTCCCGTCTTTTTTAGCGACCGGAACAACGTTGGCCAACCATGTTGGGTATTGAGTAACTTCTACTAGCCGAGACTCAATCTGCTTGGTGATCTCTTCTTTAATCTTTAAACTCAACTCAGGCTTGAACTTCCGAGTTTTTTGCTTCACCGGCTCAAACCCTGGATTAATCGGTAATTTGTGAGACACCACATCGGTACTCAACCCTTGCATGTCACTGACTTCCCAAACGAACACATCAATGTACTCATCAAGCAAGTGAATCAGTCCTTTCCTTTGATCCTCACTCAAGTGAATACTGATTTTAACCTCTTTGACACACTCTTGGTTGCCCAGGTTTACCGTTTCAGTTTCTTCTAAATTTGGTTTATACTGATTTTCAAACTGACGAAATTCCTTGGCAACATACTCTGATTCCTCACTTTCCTCTCCGTAATCATCAACCTCATCATCACCTGCCTCATTTTGTTCATTCAGCTTGTGACATGACATGACATTGGCAGGTTTAAAATTTACCTTACTGAAACCATAAATAAACGAAGTTAGAAAATCAAAGCATGACAGATGATTAAATAAGCCAAATTAAAAAATAAAAGAGGCTTTCATAAAAATTGAAAAACAATGCAAACTTTGGCCATGGCAGAGCCATATTGCCTTTTTGCACATCACGATGGGAATTTAAAGTTCAAATAGTTAAAATGCAAAATGGCGGGTCTCGGGCCTCTTCCGGACTACCACCGATTAAAACATGCATAAAACGATGCCCTTCTACCAAGGAGTTCGGAAGACCAGGATGGGCGTGGAGGTCCAGTTCTGCAGCGTCTCTTCGGGCTCAGCATCACGAAATCCTGTCAGCTCGACCTCTTCTTCAATAATAGCATTTATCTCTTCAAAAAGGCCACATATTCCTTCCCCCAGGTTCTCCTACTCTGCATGCTCACGAACTGGGAATGATTGATATAGATGAGGGATTGGTTTAGCTAATGCTTGATCATTCTTCTTTTTCAGCTTCAAATCATCATCTGTGGGGACGTACCCCAAACCATATCTAGCTCCTTTGACGGGGACCGGAACAGGCTCAATAATTCCTTGGGAATTTCTTCCCAATCCAACACCTGGTTCAAAACCATTCTGCAGCATCACAGTGGCTATCATCTTATACACGGCAGGCATATGAGGCTGTGGGGCCAAATCCTCACCAGTGGCATTTACCAGCTCCACTGTATAGAAATCGGTACCCCGAGACACTTCATCAATAATCGGCGCCTGTCTACCAGAGCGATTCCCTTCACCATGAATAACCAACTGTTCATTTCTCCAAATGAGCTTCATCATCTGATGCAAAGTAGAAGGCACAGCTCCAGCCATATGAATGAAAGGCCTTCCCAGAAGAAGGTTGTAACTTGTATCAATATCTAAGACTTGGAACTGTGTGCTGAACTCTGCCGGACCCACTTGGATGACCAGATTTACCGCTCCCAAGGTATCTCTTTGGACCCCATCAAAAGCCCTTATGTTGACTTGGTTTTGCTCCAACTTTCCCAAGTCAAAACGTAACTGCTTCAGTGTCGACAATGGACAAATATTTAAGCCGGATCCGTCATCTACCAAGACACGATTTATGACCTTCTCACGACATATCACAGTGATGTGTAGTGCCTTGTTATGTGACCTCCCTTCAATAGGCAGCTCATCGTCACAAAAGCTGATTCGGTGCCCTCGAATAACTTGATGAATTATGGCAGCCACGTTATCACTACTTGTACCTAAGGTTCGTATGTGTCATCGAGAGCTTTCATTAAGGCCCGCCTATATGATTGAGAGCTCATCAGCAGGGCCCATCCAGAGATCTGAGCCGGACTTCCCTAGATGTTTGACGATGGAATAATCCTTTGGTTGCATCCTTCTCCAGAATTCTTCCGCTTCTCCTTCGCTTATCGGCCTCTTAGCCTGGTCCTTCTTTTGTCCTCCGAGAGCAAGCTCGTCAGGAGTGTAACACCTTCCAGACCTGGTCATGCCTTGAGCAGCAGCGGTTTCAATAACAAACTTAGGCTTGACGAGAGTTTCTGATGGCACCAAGGCAACAACCTTTGTAGGTGTCAAAATAACAAACTCTCTCTTTTCTTTGACGCTTAAAGAAGCGACAGCCCTTTCCAAGTCCTCATGCACAATGGGGGTAATCGTCTTTGTTCCATATCCGTCTTCATCCGTTTCAATCATATTAACATTGCCCCCTCCATGATTCGGCAACGGGTTTGTATTGACATTTGGTGCCGCCGGTTGGAGAGAAACTACCTCCTGATCGATCAGGTCCTGGATTTTGTGCTTAAGGTTGATACAATCTTCCGTGTCATGTCCAACACTGTTGGAATGATAAGCACATCTTTGATCTGGCCTGTAGAACTTTGAATTGACATCCACGGGCTTGGGACCCACAGGGTGGATGTATCCAGCCGCGGCTAGTCTCTCAAATAGTTTGGTCCGGCTTTCAGCAAGTGCAGTGAAATTCCTTGGGGGCCTTTTTTCAAATCTGGGTCGGGAAGGGTCATAACCACTTTGCTGAGGGGGAGGCACCTGCTGATAATTTCAGGTATTCGGACGAGGAGCTTGGCTTCTAGGATAAGGATTTGTTTGATAATTTGGCAATGGAGCTTGGTAATTCGGGAGGGTTTTTTGATATAATGGAGCTTGGACTTGATAAACGGGTGATGGTGCTCGGTAGCTCGACTGTATATTGGCACAGTTGGGAGCAATATTCTGATAAGGGGATGGAATCTGGTAAGGTTGAGGGTAATTTCGGTATATGGGGGAAAGATTTTGGAGATTAAGGGGTGGACTCTGATACAACGAAACTTGAGCGTTTGGATAGGTGGAGGTAGTATTATGGTTATTGGGATGATTGGATTGCGGGTAGTAGGCTTGGTGAGACTTTGGGGAAGGCCTGGAACGATCTTGGGAATGTGACGAGTTTCTGGGGGTTTTTCTTCCCCCATACGAGACAGCGGCAACTTCCTCTCTTTTCTTCCTCATCAATCCTGAAGATCCAGGTGACGCGGATACACGGCCTATCTTCCCCGATTTCAAACCGTCTTCGATAGTCTCACCAACTTTGACTATCTCGGCGAATTTAGCTCTGACTAGCAACATGATTCTGTCGTAGTATTCCGGCTCCTGCACCCGCACAAACACTTGCACAATCTCTTTCTCTGTCATGGGCGGCCTTACACTTGCTGCTTCCTTCCTCCATCTATAGGCAAACTCCCTATAGCTTTCAGTTGGTTTCTGCTTCATCTTCTCTAGAGAATACCGATCGGAACTATCTCAACATTGTATGCAAATCGGTCAATGAAGTCTTTTGCCAGCGCATTCCAACTGGGCCACTGTCTGGTTTCGTGTGACGTAAACCACTCGAGGGCCTCCCCACATAGACTTCGGCTGAAAAGCCGCATCAACAAGGCCTCATCCCTGCCAACTCCCACGAGCTGGTCACAATATGCTCTCAGATGAGCCATGGGGTTGCCTACTCCCCCGAAGGTGTCAAACTTCGGAAATTTGAACCCTTCGGGAAGGTTCAAATCTGGGTGGATGCACAACTCTTTGTAACTGAGTCCAACGACGTCTGGGATGCATTGTATCTCTTTGATAGCCCTTTTGATTTCCTCTTTTATATCGACCTTCGCATCCTCTTTTGCCTTCCATTCTCTTTCCTGTTCTTCATAGTGATCCAACTCAGAACCGTGCACCTCGTGCTCGACAGGAACGGGAACTTGGAAGGTGGCTCTTTTTGGGAGGGGTGGGGCTATAGAGGGACTTGGAACATTTTGGGCGGTCTGGTAGTTCTGTGGGTAAGCCTGAGGATTGGTGTTCTGATTTAAATGGTGATGAGGTGTTTGGGGATTGAAGGCAGTTTGATTTTGATTTTGGTTTTGATTCTATGGCGGTGGGGCGGTTTGAGTATTCTGAGGATGGGGTGGCATTTGAGGGTGGTTATTTGGAAGAGGCGATGGATTTTGGTAAGATACAGAAGCGTATTGGGGTTTTGGGGTTGTTAGATCTATCACAGACGGATTATGCACAGGTGTAGAAGGCTGATTCTGAGTTGGATCCGTATTTGATGAAGGAAAGTAGATCGGAGGTCTTCCATCAGTAATATTAGGACCAAATCCAGGTGGAGGCATATCTTGTCTTCGTTGCATTTCAACTCTCATTTCAGCGATCTGTTGCATCAGCTGCATGATCAGTTCGTTCTGTTCCGCTACGGTGGGCTGAGCCACCACAACGTCAGTAAGACTTACTTCATCATTGTTGTCTCCCATGACTGTCTTTCCTCTGTCTGAATTTTGTTTAGGGAAGGAATCTGTAGAACCTTTCGATCTGGTGAAGTAGGGATGATCTGCCAGCTTTGATCGACATAGATCAGTTTAAAAGTACCTGAGAAGCGAAACAACTCAAAGGCAGATTTGTCAGTGCATATTTAGAGTACAAAATGCATAATATCACCTAGAGAGAAGATAAACACACAAGTTGCTTTGTTTGAGGATATCTTTAACCCACGAGTAAGGACGGAAACAGATTTGTTTTTACAAGCAGGAATTTGCTTGCTCTTTTAATTTGACACTGTCTCAGAAAGGCCAAATCGCGTTGAGCTAAGGTCTTCTTGCAGCTGCTTTTTGATGTCTGTTGATCTGATCTGCGTATCTTTCGTAACATGAAGGAGAATGAAAATTTTTAAAGATAGGGGCCGGGCCTAGTAAGGCTGCCTACGTATCTCACGAGGAGAATTCAGGCCCAACGTAGTTCGAGTTCGGGATAAAATATTTTCATTCATTCTTTCATTACGGTTACAAGGAAATTGAAAGACAACATTGGAATTCTTAAAAGATAACATGATGATGACACGTTAGTCATTTCTCTTCTTGTTGCAGCGTCACTCTCTTCCTTTCAGACGACCCAGAAATGGAGGCTTGTAGACGATTTCCTCACCGTCGTCCTCCTCCTCAGTCAATTCGGGGTGAGCATTGTCGGGACCACTATTGGCCCCTATCTCATGGATAGAGTATTTCCCGCGCATGTTCTGAAGTTTGTCTATCATGTCATGGTGGAATGCCTTGTTCTTCTTCCTTAATGCCGACATCCTTTCTTTCATAGCGATGAATTCCGTCATTTCCGCTTTCAGTTCTTCATCTAGTGACACATTTTTGGCCAACAGACTCGCGGTTTCCGAATCTATCTCTGCTTCTCTTGCCTCTCTTTCTTGAATCTGTAATCGAAGCATGTCCAATTTTTGGCTTAGATCCTCTTTTTCTTCCTCAATACTTTTCTTCCTCTTTTCTTTTGACATCAATTCTTCATCTAATGTCGCAGTCGCAGCTTTGTAGACTGACGTGGCAACTTCGACCCTAAGCCCCTCCTCTCTGACCTCTTGAATCTTTCGTGTGATTTGTTCTATCTTTCTTTGTAGCTCCTCTCCAGTGAGCCTCATCTGGATATTCTTACCCTTATCCATAGCAGTGATTTGCCTTTTCTGAGATAATAGAGTAATGTTTAGGATTTGTCATTTGAGAGATGTCTTTTGAGTGAGAAACTTAAGACTCGAAAAATTTTGGTCGGACAATTTTTGTAACAGTGACTTGTTGATATTTTTTTTTTTTTGGAAATTTCTTAAAAAGAGTGGGTTTTCGATATCCTCATTCACAGCAACACAACACATAAGCAGTTAAACACACATATATCGCGTCCTAAATATGCTTGTGACCCTTTTATGCCAAGGGTGGGCCTAACGAATTGAAGGATGCATATGCTTTTTTAAACCCTATTTATTATCCCCAAAAGTAGTTCATTAATAGCATCCAAAATGTCTGACAAACATAAAACAGAGAAATAGTCCTGAAAATAAATTACAAAACAAAGTACAAATAAAACAGTCCCACGCAGGGGATGGTAAAATTCAAGCCTCCTCTGATCCTTCGCCAAGTCTGGTCCTCTTGGCGATGTTGACCTCTTCCCACATGGCATATCTGTTCGCCCAGAGATGATCTCTCGCCAATCGAGCTCCTTCTTGATGTCTAAACACCTCTATCGACTGAATTTATTGTTCCATGCTATCATCTAACTCTGTCATGCACTGTCTGGCTCTTCGTAGTTCTTGTTTCAATCGAGCTATGACTTTGGCGTCTTCTGAGTGACGATGTTGATGCTCTAATTCACTCCTATCAAACTTCTCTTGAAGGCGGTTAAGTCGGACTTGATGTTTGGCTCCAACATCGGCAATAATGTGAGGAACGTTTGGACTAGGCTCAATAGTTCCAGCGAGACTCTTTTTAACCATTCTTTGTACTCCCCCGAACATTCTGGACGAAACCTATCTGGTACAGGCTCACCCAACACTCTTCGAGATATCCACATCCTACGCATGTCTTCAGCAAATGCAACTCACCCATTCTCGTGGTCAATTACGAACTTCTTCATATTCGCAATCTGGGGTAACTATTGTTTCCCTCCTAGTTGCCTTAGGACTCGACCAGGAGCATATGGTCTAGTCCCTCTTAACCCAGCAAATACCAAGTAAGGGACTTTTTCTGTTTGAACCACCATGTTTTTAGTTACCACCAATCTGTCTATTGACCACTGTACGTCTTCTTCTCTCAGCCCTCGAAGCCTCGGATACCAAAAACTCTCTCCTCCAGTCTTGTTGCAACGATTGTGATACAACCACCAATCATGACCATGTAGCTCGTCGGACCGTCTTTGGGGATCTGGTTCTTTTGGGTTATGAGTCTTGATTAAATGTCACATCATCCACCACTGTAGTATCAGATTACACCCTTGAAAGAAACGTTCTCCGTTCTGACACTTGTCTAAAGCCCTGTAGATGTCGGCCAGAATCATAGGCGCTAAAGTGTAGTACTTTGTTGATGTTTTGTAATCCACTCCATAGAAAATGGCATGAGTGACCATAAATACGCTAGGATGAATAGTGTATTTTGGCCCTTGAGGGAAAACCATCGTTCCGAGCAAACATATCGCAAATACGAGGGGACGCGTCTCTCTCCATTTCTCTTTTGAGACGAACTCGTCTTTATGTTTCTCATAATCCCTTGCACGCCCAAATCGATAATATAACTTTCTGAATGGTATATTTGGACCAGGGAGCTTGTCCATCCATTCGGCTTTAACCAATGACAACTTTTCTTTAATTTTGGCGAAATCCCATATTACGGGATTTAGAAGATCTGTATCTGGATGTCGCTTTCTTTTGTTGCACATGGCGACACATTCATAGCTGATAAGGACTTCTTCAATAGTTGGCGTCAACTCTACTTCCCCGAACCGAAAAACCATGTTCTCGCTATCCCAGAATTTCACCATCGTTCCAATTAAGCCAGGCCAAACATTCATCTCTAGCAGCGACGGAAGGTAACCTATGTGTTTCTGAACGATCATTTTGTCATCGTTGTTCATGAACCTCCACCATACTTCGGGGATAGTAACCATTCTTGTTTTCAAAGGCTCGTGTGTCGGATTCATCCTACAAAAATAGCAGACAAAATTTGTCAACCCCCACCCCCATAGACAATAAATTGTTTTAAAAACACATATGCATCCTTCAATCAACACGTAAGCATGATTGTATGTTTTTGGCAATTTAGGGCCAAGTAGACACAAGGTGGTCTTCTAATGGGCCCAACACGCCTTGGGTGTTGGGTCATCTTAGTTCAAATGCTCTTAAATTTGGGATTTGGCTCGGCTCTACGCTAGTTTACTATGAGTGGCTTTTGAAAAGACCGGGAACCCAAAGGACAATTTGGGCTGAAACTCGCGACAACCATTGGACTCCTAACGAACCAATAAATTGCCGCTAATTTCGAAAAAGGGTGAGTATAAAAAAGTCCGGCTGTGGTTCCGCAAACTGTCCTTTAATATACTTATACATATATATCGGAAATATGCCATGATATGCAATAGTTCAATAAAGCAATAAATAAACAGATAAACAGTTAACTCACATAGCCAAAACACGTTAGTTTTAAGGTTAGAATCCTCCTACATCCCCAGCAGAGTCGCCATTTCTGTTTTATCGAAAAAGGATATTTTTATAGAATTTTTGAGATTTTCGACTTTTTAGAGTCGCCACTTAATTTTTAAAGAAAAATCAAGAAAAAACTAACGTTTTTAAATAACTTAACAGAGAAAATTACTTGAAAACAAATAAAGGGTTCGGGGATTGAAATTAATGTTTTAGGAAGGTGTTAGGCACCTAAAACATCCGTCTAAAACGGTTTTCCAGCAACTAACATAGTTTGGCTAAAAAAATTGTTTCAACTTGATTTAAGAATGGAAAGTTTAAAATACTAACTTATTTCCAAGTGAGTTATTTGCGAAATTTATTGGTTTTAAATCGATAAAACCTTTAAGGCGTTTTGCAGGGATTCGGATTTTCTAACTTTAAAATTAACGACAAATAAAATAGATAAATAATTAAAAGCATATAAGAGATAGGGAGAGAGATTTGGGTCCAAATCCGGGTTCTGTTCGCCTTGACCGGAATTTTGGACCCACCTATTTTGGGGTTTTGACCTATTTTTCTTTCTTTCGTACCTGTCCTACGTTCTATCAACATAATACAATAATACAAAAAGAAAAATAAAGGCGACAAGGTCTTATACCCATTACAAATGGAAACCAAAAATAAAACAAAAAGAAGAAGGCTTCTAATCCAATTTCTTCGACTTCTTCAATCTTTTAAACTTCGGATCCGTACGCCAATTTTGCGGATAAATCTATCAATGTTATGGCTGACTTGGTGGAATAGGAACATGAGTCTTCGTGACTCTCTCTATCCCTTGGAGTGCATGAGATTTTATAATAAACCCGAGAGAATTTTTTATATGCAAAGGAAAGGGAAAACACATTAACGTCTATGTAAAGTAGTCTTGAAACCACAACAAATTAATATAAATAAGAAAACTAAAAATAACAACCATAAATCATGACAACTCGAATGTAGGAAAAATTAATGAGCTGCAAATAAAAAATAGCTGGAACAAATAATATCATTAAATACAATTGAAGCACCTAAAGCTTATGGACTTGTATTACTCCTTACCCCTTAAATGATTAACAAGATGATCCTCATGGCAATCCAAACGAATACACTTTGGGAGCAAGTCAATATTTAAGATGTAATTAAATATATATACAACAAAGGATATACATGTTAGAGATTTTCCTTGGGAAATTCAATGAGAGAAAAAAAATAAAAAAATAAAGCCACCAACTTCACTTAAAAGGACCGAATAGGAACATGAACAAATGAATAGATGATTAATCCCGAAGTCATTTCTAACATATGCTGCACACTCAAATAAAGTGAGACATTTAGAACTCATATTGAATAAACTAAATAGAGGCAGCAGCAAACCACAATCAGAAAAAAAAGCTAATAGCAAGGAAGTGTCAAAATGATCAAGGTCATAATGTTGAGACAACTTGCATCCATGGAATGCGGAAAAATCACTTGTTAAAAGGGATACCGAGGTTAGAGCCTGAGCGATATGCAAGCAAAATCTAAACAATTTAGAGTTAGTAGACAGCCGCAAAACAATATACAAGACTTTACATCGCAACACTTCGAGATGCCATATGAATGAACCATAAACTTCACTTTCGAGTAAGAGAAAAAAAACAACCTACAAATAGAAGAATATGAAGTAAATATGATGGTGCAAGCTTGACAATTTTAAACAATAGAGGAGGCTACTGCTAGTGAACTTGACAAATCTTCGAACGAGCGCGAAATCAGAAAGACAGAGAAAAACGCACAGTTGACAAGGAGATACTACATTTACTTAAGCTAAACAATGAAATAGAACCACTGATTATCGCACTAGAAGGACAACTTGTAGCAAGACACTTTAGAAGTAACATTAAGCAAATGCTACTTGAAACTCAAACCAAGATCAAGCTGAATCCTTCAAAGAACAGAGATATATGAGTATTTTCATGCTATTTCGACAAGTAACAATATTGGACTCCGCCCAATAAAGTAGGGTCTTTAACATGGAAAATTAACTTGAGAATAAAAAGAAAAACGGAAGAAGAGAAGAGAAAAAATAAATAAATAAATAAATAAAATATAAAGCTTACCAATCCAAAAATAGTACACACACAATGAGATAACACCAGTCATCTCCTTTTATTTCAAGTCCGGATTCGAAACTAGAAACCTAATAAATAAATAAAAAGGCAGGGACTACGGACATTTCGACAAAGCGACATAAAGCTTAACTCGACAACCAACTAGATCATGGGGAAAGGGGGAAGGTTTTGAGGAAGTATGTATATATGACATAACAAGCCACACCTATCGAACTTCAGCAACAAACCATAGAGAACTGAACCACGATAGAAGAAAGGAAAAACACAACGAAGAGTTTCAACTCTCCACAAAATACAGATTGAGCTAAAATCAAAAGGATTTTACCTTTATGTGTGCAGCGAAAGCTGAGATGAGGCGAGCAGGAGAGAGCAGCAACTCTAACACCGAAATAACGACTTCGGGAAACTTGAATGAATAAGAACAAGGAGAAAAAAAGGGTCCTGATCGAGTCAACTAGCTTAGGGAGCTTTTTATTCCAGATGTATATTATATATATATATATATTCAAATGCTTGACTGATTTTAGTGCTATTTCTTCTCAACTTTTCCTCCGAGAGTAAATTTCAATTCCCAAAATATTTCTTCCTCTCCCCAAAAAAAATCCCCCTTTAATGGAAGAGAAAACGAACTTATATAGAGGGAAAATTAGGGTTTCAAAATTCTTGTGAAATTTCTAAACAACCCTCAAATTCATTCAAATTTCAAAACCAAAAGCTAGCCTCAAAATGGAATCAACCCCTTTTCTGAAAATCTCAACAGATTCCCCAAAGGGAAAGAGAAGAATGAACGAACTTGATCGATTTGGCGTCCTATTCGCTTGACGTGTCGCGCATCCACGATAGCAAGGACGGTTGGCGTGGCTGATACAGAGAGAAAATAGCTGGTTTGCAGAGAATCGTACGAGAAAGAAAAACTGGGCTGAAGAAAACGTGTGAACAACGACTTCCGTCTCTTTGATGCATACAGACGACATCGTTTGATGCTACTGTTGTAACTTCCGTTAACTCGTCAATGCGTGGAGCGCGTCGAAATGCCGCTTGGCTCGCTGTACTCGCTTGTTTTTACGCGCTTGGCATCAGAACGTTGGGGAGGAAGTCAGTTGGGTCTTCTGTGGGGATGAAAGGGGGAAACGGGTCGGCTGGAATTGGGTATTCTGAAAAGGTTGGGCTGGAATGAAAAGGCTGATAGGGGAAAAAATAAATAAAATATATTGGGCCTTGGAACAAAAGAAATTGAACTTGGATGAAGACAAACGTGGGCCTAAAGATGTTTGGAATGGGCCAAACTAAATTCAGAATCTAAAGGAAAAAGGTGGGCTGCTGGGAAAACAAATTTTGGGCCATGGAATCGGCCCCTATTTAACCAAATTAGAATGTAATTTGGGCAAATTGATTAGATTTTGGAAGATAAAACGAATTAGTAATTAATTAACAAGCTTCTTAAGGTTTAAAAAAAATCAATTTGAATATAAACTAAAAATTTAAAATATGAGCTAAAATACTTAGACAGATATTTATATAAAACAAAGTATTACTCTCAAAGCTACTTTTCGATTTAGAATATTAACAACATTAAATGGCTATACGAATTATGTAAGACATATACATTAGCTAAACAATATAAACGTCAAAATCTTGTTTAAAATAATTCGCAAGCTAAAAATTTATTTAATACTATTATTTATTTTATTTATATGTATACTAATCTATAAAATTAATTATTTAAAAATTGTCTAAACTCGAGAAGCTTGCTAGTTAATTATTATCGAGGAGGTCAAAATTTGGGTGTCAACACCAAGTACTCACTTTCCATTTACCCCAACCCCAACAAAAAGATATGCAATTATCCCCAATGCATAGAAAAGCTAAACTACGCGAAAGGTAAGTGAAGCAAACCTGAGGCGCTAAGCGCCGGCGATCAGCAAGCTAGTTGGTCCGGTTCACCGGAACCCACTCCCTGCGTAGTCTGGACATCCTCAGTAATGTACTCACCATCAACAGCACCATCAGTAGTGCCTCCCACGGAATCTACAATTTTGGAGCTAGACGCCGCGGCAGCTAACTCTACAGCCCTCAACTTACGGGCCTCCTCGTCAGCAATCGAGGCTCTCCTCGCAGCCTCCATCTCACGGCGCTCCTTCTTCCTCGACCTAGCCTCATCCTCCTCTCGACCCCTGCGTCTCTTGTCATGCTCTCGTGGGGGAGGTGGTGGAACATCAGAAGTGGCAAAAAGAGCAGCAATCACTGTGTCATCAGCAGGCTCTGCAGAAGGGGCCTCAGACTCAGGTACCCTCGCCTCTAGGATCGTATCAAGATCATCCCGCAGACTCTCAACCGCAGCCTGAAGGTTCGACATGTCCACCAGAGGTGCTGGTCGGGCTAGCACTCGCAACTCAAAAGCGTCTAAACGCTGATGTACCTCTGCGATCTTCCTCTCTGTGTGTTGTTCCATCTTCCACTCCATGCGCTCCTCTGCCTCAGCAATAGTCCTCTGCATCCAAGGCTGGATGTGATGCAGAAGTGTAGCTTTCTGTGCCTCGAGTTTTTGGACCCTAGTAAGTGGGACCAGAGTGGCGGAAGGAGCCAAGCGAGAGGAGCTCGGGGCAGTGCTACTACCCGGGATAGACTCGACCGGGGTAGTGTCAGTGTGTGCATAAGCAGCCTGGGAAGCCGCATGAGCATGCTCTATGGTATCGGCCAGGTTCTCACCGAGTGGGACCACCTCCGGGCAGGGCCCTCTGCATGGGGCCAACTCATTGGCCTCATCCCTAATGAGGCCGATGTCAACATTTCCTTGCGGGGTCCTGAGCTGGTCAATGTGCCAAATGAGCACACCTGCGGATCTGCACAAAGAGAAAATCATGCAAGTAAAAGGGTAAGTAGTGGTGATCTTGAAGGCCCTCTCATGCATGACCGCTTGGAGAAGCCAAGCGAAATAGACCTCGAACCCTGCCATCATTGCGGCCATCAGAACTGCACGATCCCATGTGACTATATTATCAGCAGCAATGGGGGAGAGACAATGGCGGACTATCAACCAAAGAAACTTGGCCGTAAATGTCAAGTTGGCCTTCCTGATGGCTCCCTTCGGCTCCATCACCCAATCCGCAACCTCTCCATCAATAGACAAGTGCTGGGCCATCCATCTCTTAGTGGTCTCTCTCAGCGAAGGCTCGCGTAAGAACCGACCCTCTTTAACAATTTTCCACCCGTAGTCGAACTCGGTGGTGAGAGGTGTCCTGGTGGTGTCAACATCCGTGCTGTACAGATATCGGCGGATGGCTGGTAGGGAGATGTCGACCTGTATGCCGCGTACTCGGACGTGCTCAAGTGGGGCCTATTTGGCGAGGGCAGACCGCCTATCTATCTGTGATCGGAGAGTGGCCACATAAGAGGCATAGAACTCTCGGACTAACTCCTCACTGTAGCGGCCCAAAGAACGAGCCGTCCAATCCAGCCGATGTCTGGTAAAAAGAGTGTGAATATCTGGCATGGTGGGGAGACTTCCCGTGAGGACCCGCCTCTCCAGTGTAAGGGTCCGTGTCATGACGCCTTTGTCATTGAGAACCTTGGCGTCTAAGTATACTTTGTATTGCCCGTCGACACACCACCGGTTGGGCTGATCAGTAACCGGGGCAGGGACTCCAGTTGGTGAGACAGGGGTGGAGTCAGTGCTGTCAGCCTCATCATCTGAGGCAGACTGTGTAGCTATGGCGGGGGCAGAGGCTTCTGCGGACCCGGAGGCTTCCTCTGACCACGAAACTCCTAAGGAGCCAGATGCTCCTTCGTCTTGGGCAGCTGACCCAGAAGGTGTGCCGGTCAGTGTGCGCTCCTCATCATACTGGGAGGCAGTGACTACGCCGGGCGCCACCTTCTTGGGCGTGACTCTCGGTACACGTGGAGATCATGCTGTAGTAGCAGTGCCTGGGGTCACGTACTCTGGATCATGCTCATCATCAGAGCCTATCACCAATCGGGCAGATGGGGCGACATATTTAGAACGCCCACGTGCGTAAACGCGATCTTGTTTAGGTGCCATGAGAGGTAGTACCTGTAACGAATCATCATTAGTACTAGAAGGAGCAAACATGACAAGAAAAAAATGAGACAATAATACACATAAATTCAAACCAGTGATAACAGCTCTGAAGTTGCAGTAAGGCACGACGGACCTGGTGACGGCCCGTCGTGCGTATGACGGACCGTCCTGCGGTCCGTCATGTAATACTTAGTAATATAGAGTATCAGAAGGAAGGTCTCTGACTGATATGATGGTTGTTCAGGATGGGCCGTCGTGGGTATGACGGTCCGTCACATGTGTCCGTCAGTGGACACTTAGTAAAAGTGTGGAGACCTTTAGGACAGGGGTCTCTGACCGATACGATGGTTGTGCAGGACGGACCGTCGTGGGTATGACGGTCCATCACATGTGTCCGTCAGTGGAAACTTGGAAAAAGTGTGGAGACCCTTAGGACAGGGGTCTATGACCGTCACGACGGTTATGCAGGACGGACCGTCGTGGGTATGACAGTCCGTCTCATGTGTCCATCAGTGGACACTTAGAAAAAGTGTGGAGACCCTTATGACAGGGGTCTCTGACTGTGACGACGGTTATGCAGGACGGACAGTCATGGGTATGACGGTCCGTCACATGTGTCCGTCAGTGGACACATAGAAAAAGTGTGGAGACCCTTAGGACAGGGGTCTCTGACCGTCACGACGGTTGTGCAGGACGGACCGTCGTGGGTATGACGGTTTGTCACATATGTCCGTCAGTGGACACTTAGAAAAAGTGTGGAGACCCTTAGGACAGGGGTCTCTGACCGTCAGGACGGTTGTGCAGGACGGACCGTCGTGGGTTTTCGTGCTGTCATTCAGAGACAGAACTAGGGATGCCACATTCACCCCATGTGATTCAAACCAAAGACCCAACATTTCTCTAACGCTCTTTAACCTAAATACCTATCAAATTTACAAGTATAAAGCCCTAATTACTCTTGTTTTATCCAAGCATTTTGTGGAATTAATAACCTAGGTTCGACCATATATGGTCAAAAATCAAAGACCCATATGCTAATAGTAAATAAAAACCAAAAAGAAGAGTTAATGGGTAGACTTTCAGCAACACTTACCTTGGAAGAGGAGAAAACAACCCAGAAGTGATGGCACCCAATCAAGAAAACTGAGAAGCACAGCAGCAGACTCCGACCAAGAAGGTAGATTTGGGATTGGAAAAAGGGAGAATGTGGGGAATTTGGGAAGAGAAAGAAGTTGAAAGGGGAGTAAATGGGAGAAAGAGGGAAAGAAAACGGTTTAATGAAGGGGTGCGGGGTTTAAAAATGTTTTAAAACTTTTGAAATTCCTTAGCCGGGTCGGGTCGGGTAGCCAGGTAATGAAGTGACGAAGCCCCGATGATGGTCCATCGCATCTGTGATGGTCCGTCATAGGTTCCGTCGCATGTGCCCTAATTCTCCAAAACAATAAAGAACATACCTGGCACGACGGAGTCATGCGACAGTCCGTCACAGGCGTAATGGTCCGTCGATATATCCGTTAGTGAATGTGGCAAAGTAATTTTCTGCAGAACTTCCTGGAGATGTGCTACCTGAAAATTTACAACCCATTAATAGAGAATGCTATCGTTACTGGAAAGAAAACTATAAAGTGGTTAGATGATAAATATTGGGTTGCCTCCCAACCAGCGCCTGACTTAACGTCGCGGGACGACTAAGGACACTCGATTACTCAGACTTCATCAAGATGATATGCCTCAATCACCTCATTCGCCGATTCCGCATGACCTATATAGATTTTTAGACATTGTCCGTTCACCTTAAAACGCACACCTTCCTTGTTGTCCAACTCAACCGCTCCATGAGGGAATAGTCGGGTGATCAAGTAAGGGCCAGTCCATTTGGACTTGAGCTTGCCCGGAAAGAAGCGCAATCTAGAGTTGAATAAAAGCACCGAATCCCCAATCATAAACTCTCATTTCTCGATTTTTAGGTCATGGTACTTCTTCATCTTTTCTTTGTAGAGGGCTGAGCTTTCATAAGCCTTTAGGCGAAATTCATCAAGTTCATTTAACCCATTTAACCCAGCTTCGTTCCAGTCTATTTTTAACTTCTTCATAGCCCACATGGCTTTATGCTCTAATTCAACCGGAAGATGACATGCTTTCCCATATACTAGTTTGTATGGGGACATACCTATGGAAGTCTTATACGCTGTCCGGTAAGCCCAAAGAGCATCATCAAGCCTCCTTGACCAACCTGTTCTACTAGCGTTCACTGTTTGTGACAAAATTTGTTTGATCTCCCTATTTGATACTTCAACTTGCCCACTAGTTTGAGGATGGTAAGGAGTGGCCACATTATGGCGAACCCCATATTTTTCCAATAATCCCTTGAACAATTTGTTGCAAAAGTGGGATCCCCCATCACTAATAATTGCCCGTGGGGTACCAAATCGAGAGAATATATTCTTTTTCAAGAATGCAGTGACACTCTTCACCTCATTATTTGCGAGGGCAATGGCTTCCACCCAGTTAGATACATAATCAACTGCTACTAAAATATACTTCATTCCATGAGAACTCACAAACGGACCCATAAAGTCAATACCCCAAACATCAAATAACTCAATTACTAGAATGGGGTTTAGAGGGAGCTCTTGCTTTCTTGAAATGCCGCCATCTCTTTGGCATCTGTCACATGCTTTGGCGAACTCATGAGCATCTTGATGAATTGTTGGCCAATAGTAACCACATTGTAAGATCTTATGAGCAGTCCGAACACCACTATGATGTCCACCAAAGGGTGAGGAATGGCATGCCTCTAAAACACTCAACATCTCAACTTCTGGCACACAACGCCGAATAAGCCCATCAGCACAGCTCCTGTATAAGTATGGTTCATCCCAAAAGAACTTCTTCACATCATACATGAACTTTTTCCTTTGATGAAAAGACAAGTCCGATGGAACAATATCACTAGCTAAGTAGTTCGCAAAATCTGCGAACCATGGAATCAGGTCTTGTGAGGCAGCCAATACATCCTCATCGGGGAACGTGTCATCAATATCAGTCTTATCCCCCAACTCCCTCATAGCTTCATCTTCTAAACGGGACAAGTGATCAGCAACTTGATTTTCGGTCCCTTTTCTCTCCCTTACCTCAAAGTCAAATTCTTGCAAATTAACCTCGGTTTCGCATCCTTCTTTGCCATCAAATATCTCAGGGCTGAATGGACAGTATGCACTATAACTCTAGTACCTAGCAAATAGGAGCAAAATTTTTCAAAAGCAAATACTACTGCAAGGAGCTCTTGTTCAGTTACTGTATAGTTCTTCTGAGCTTCATTGAGGGCTTTACTAGCATAGTAAATGGGATGAAGGATTTTGTCCCTTCTTTGTCCCAATACCACACCAAGGGCAACTCCACTCGCATCACACATCACTTCAAATGGACTGCTCCAATCCGGAGAAATAATGATAGGTGCAGATACCAATTTTTCTTTTAGATCGCCGAATGCTTTAAGACAGGATTCATCAAAATAAAATTTACAATCTTTCTCCAGCAGTTTGCACAATGGATGTGCAATTTTTGAGAAATCTTTGATGAATCTCCTGTAAAAACCTGCACGCCCAAGAAAGCTTCTCACACCTTTTACAGAGATAGGTGGAGAAAGTCTCTCTATCACCTCAACTTTGGCTCGATCAACTTCTATGCCCTTTTCTGAAATACGATGGCCCAAAACAATACCTTCTTTGACCATGAAGTGGCATTTTTCCCAATTGAGTACTAAATTACAGTCTTCACATCTCTTAAGAACCTCAGATAAATGGCTCAAACATCGCTCGAATGATTCACCAACCATAGAAAAATCATCCATAAAAACCTCAATAGTATCTTCTACCATGTCGGAGAATATTGACATCATACATCTCTGAAATGTGGCGGGTGCATTGCACAACCCAAACGGCATTCTCTTGAACGCAAAGGTACCATATGGACAAGTAAAAGTGGTCTTCTCCTGATCTTCTGGTGCAATAAAAATCTGATTATACCTTGAATAACCATCAAGAAAATAGTACCACCCTTTTCCAGCAAGCCTATCCAACATCTGATCCATGAAGGGCATGGGAAAATGGTCCTTTTCGGTCTATGCATTTAATTTCCGGTAATCCATACACACCCTTCATCCAGTCACCGGCCTCGTTGGAACAAGTTCATTTTTTTCATTGGGGACCACAGTCATTCCCCCGTTCTTAGGTACACACTTAACAGGGCATACCCAACTACTATCGGCGATCGGATATATTACTCCAGCATCCAACCATTTTATGATTTCCTTCATCACGACCTCTTGCATAGGTGGATTTAAGCGTCTCTGGTGCTCAATACTTGGCTTATGATCGGGCATGAGTTGGATTTTATGAGAAAAAATACCAGGAGGGATCCCAATAATGTCTCCAATGGTCCACCCAATAGCTCTTTTGAACCTTTTTAGCACTTTGACCAAACTCTCAACTTGTTGTTCATTCAGATCTGATGCAATGATTACCGGCAATGTGTCACCGTTTCCTAAGAATTCATACCTGAAATGAGGTGGGAGAGCTTTTAGTTCTAGCTTTGGAGCCTCCTCTATGGATGGTTTAGCGGGTGGATACTCGCGATTCTTCATGTCTAGCTCATATTTCTTTGGTTTAAACCGAACATTACCACGATCAAGAGCAGCGACTAATGACCCATATTCTTCAATGCATTCATTATCAAAATTCATTATCACTGCCGCCAGTGCTTCTACACCTAGACGTTCTTCTATTTGTGTCTCGGGTGATTCACCAACTTTGTAGGATATGGTAGATATCGATTGGAGCTCACCCCTCTGCCGCATGGACCTACAAATGTTGAAAGTCACTTCTTCATTGTTCAACCAAAATTTTATCTGCCCCTTTTCCATATCAACTAAAGCTCTACCCGTAGCAAGGAATGGCCTCCCAATAATAATAGGCACCTCAAAATTGACTTCACAATCAAGAATAACAAAATATGCCGGAAATATGAACGACTCCACTTTTACTAGCACATCATGGAGTATCCCTATAGGCCTTTTTACTGTTCGATCGGCCATCAGTAGCCGCATCGCAGTGGGCTTTGGGTCACCCAAACCCAACTTCTTGTAAATCGAGAGGGGCATTAGATTTATGCTTGCCCCCAGATCACATAATGCTTTCGCAAAATGTAATAACCCGATTGTACAAGGAATAGTGAATGCACCCGGATCTTCTTTCTTTTGCACTAAAGACCTTGTAGCAATAGCACTACAATGCTGCATTCTGTCATCATCCTCAAAAGTGACCGATCTTTTCTTTGTAACCAAATCTTTCATAAACTTGGCATAACCGGGCATTTGTTCAAGAGCTTCTACCAAAGGGACATTGATAGAAAGTTGCTTCAACATTGTTATAAAACGCCGATATTTACCATCCTCGGTCTTTTTCACTAATCTTTGAGGAAAGGGGGGGGGGGTCTAGGCATGGGAGTTACCTTTTTAGGCACTTCAGCATCTTTTTCAGTGTTATCTTCTACTTCATCACTAACCTCTACCACTTTATCATTATCTCTCATCACCTTTTCCACAATAGACGGCATAGGTGGGTCAATAGTTTGTTTACCACCACGAGTAGTAATTGCCATACAGTGTCCATCATTTTTCGGATTTTGGACAGTGTTGCTAGGAAGAGTGCCCGGTTGCCGTGTGTTCACAGTTGCAGATAATTGAGCCATTTGCAATTCAAGCTGCTTAATTGATATGGCATGTGTATCGACTTTCTGTCCAATACCCGCTACATCACTCCTTAACTCTTTGGTGTGCTCATCACTAGCATCGAACCTCCTCATCATCTTGTGCAACATATCCTCAACTCGCGCCATACTACCTCCACCATCCCTAGGAGCAACTTCACGATTTTGAGGAGGAACATAGGGCCCACTCCTATCATTTCTGTTACCATAGTTACCCCTGTTGAAGTTGTTGTCGCGGTTGTAATTTCCATCACGGACATAATTACCCTCACGGTTGTAGTTACCATAGTTCCGACCTTGATTCCCTTGACCTTGGCGCCAATTCTCCTGATTGGAGCCTTGGGCATTCGGTCGGAAACCCCCCGTCTGATCATTTACTGCATAGGAATCTTCCTCATAATAATATTCATCAGTTGGTGGTGGTGGTTTAGACAAGTAGTTCACTGCGTTTATCTTTTCTGCACCCCCAATGACATGTTTTAACACCAACCCAAGCTCAGTTCTCATCTGTGCCATCTCTTCACGAATCTCATCTGTGGCTGGGTTGTGTGTGGATTGCACTGCAAAAGTATTTCTCCCAGTATCTGATTTCCTAGTACTCCATGCTTTATTATTCCGGGAGATTTTCTCTAAATTTTCGGCAATTTCAGCATAAGGTCACTCCCCATAAGAACCACCTACTATAGTATCCAATACCGCTTTATTATTATCATCCTGTCCTCGGTAGAAGTATTCTTTCAGTGACTCATCATCTATGCGGTGATTGGGGACACTTCTCAAAAATGAAGTGAAACTATCCCAAGAACTGCAAACTGACTCTCCTGGTAGTGCCACAAAGTTGTTCACTCTGTCTTTGTGATTTAGTTTGTTGGAGACCGGGTAGTAACGTGCTAAGAAAACGTCCCTTAGTTGGTTAAAAGTGAAAATTGAGTTATAAGGGAGCTCAGTGAACCAAATAGCAGCCTCTCCCGTCAGTGAGACAGGAAATACTCTTAGCCCTATTACATTCAAATTCAAATCAGGCCTCCCTACACAGCTTTTACACAGTGCCCTCACCTTAGCTATATGGGCATGTGGGTCCTCAGACGGTAGTCCTGAAAACAAACCTCTAGCCGTGAGCATTTGCATTAGACTACTAGTGACTACAAAGGTGTGACCTTCTGGTAGAGAGGGCAAGACAAGTGGCCCATCAGAATCTGCAATATTATCATAACCTATGTAGTATTCTTGAGGACGTGGAGCGGGATTTTGTCCCTTTTGTGCACCTTGACAAGGATTATCAGGTAATAATCGACCATGAGCATCAACCGGAGCTGGGATGTTCTGGTTTGGATCATCATCATTTATACCCAAGTTTCAATTCATATTGCGTAGTGTACGCTCTAACTCGTGATCGTATGGAAACAAGGGTTCTCTTTCTCTCCGTGTATTTGGCATACAAGGGCGTTAGTTCTAAAAAAATTCAAAAACAACAGAAAAAGTAAAATCAGGAAAATATTGACTAACCTTTAGTAATAAGTTTAAGTTAATCTAAAAGTTACTTTCCCCAGCAGCGGCACCAAAATTTGATGCGCTCAAATTTACTTCTCAAATAAGAAGTAAAGCGGTCGTATCAAGTAAAGAACCCAACTAATGAGGTTGAGATCGATCCCACAAGGAAAATAGTTCAGACTTAACTTTATTCTATTATTACTATTATTTAGCCAACTATTTTCCGAGAAAACAAAAGACAAAAAGGGGGTTTTATTTCTAAATTAATGAAAATGATTAACTAAATAAAAAATGAACAACTAACAGATTCATCTTTCGGAGTTAAATCAAATTATAAAAGTAACTAGGGCTTAAGTGTTCCCCACAGGTTCCTAACTTGGTAAATCTAACTATAACAATTCTATCCTAATATCTTGCATGTAAAGTGACAAGTTATGTATCTCTAAATCCTTGGTCCGGCATCTAGAGAATTTCACTCGCACCTTGGTCCGGCTACGTGTGTTGCTATACTAACCCTTATCTTTACCTCATATTAAACATTGTATTCGGTATTTGGCTAAGTTATTAACTCGTACCAACCAATACTAGCCTATTAGATAGTCTACACTAATCTATGTTGATAATTCTTTTCCTATTATCTACCTCCTTGGTACGGCAAGTAGCATTAAGGCGAGTTCTAACGTTGGCCATCCGTTAAAAAGACTTCTACACGAAAGAATTATCAATACATGCAAGACACCACTCTAGAATTGTTATTTAAGTTAGATTTTTACCTTGTTATTAACCCATGGTTCCCACAACCCTAGCTATGAGGTTTAGTTACCCATGTTCATAATTACACAATTCATATTGTTAATGGAAGAATTCATGCACTTACTTTTATGAAAACGAATAGTTTGCCAGAATTTAACTTGATTAATCAACAAAATCACCAACAATCAATTCCCGAAAAAGTATCTTAATTCCCAAAATCGAGAGTTCAATACTATAATAGAAGAACTAAAAACTAAAAATTATCCCGAAATTCTAACTCTAAAAACGAAGTTTTTCCAACTATTTATAATAAAAACAAAATCTAATCAAAGAAGGATTCTATTTACTAAAAATCTGTCCAAATGCGTCTAGGTCGACGGACTGTCATGGACACGACGGACCGTCATAGCCTCCGTCGTCCCATACTTCACACATTCTTCTGTTGCTTTCTTCATTCCCCTCGACGGACAGGTATGACGAATCGTTTCAAGCACGACGGTCCATCGAGGGTCTTCGTTCCAAAATACTTGAACTTCTTGGAATTTGGGTACTAGGACTACTTCTCTGATCATCACGACGAACAAGCAGGACGGACCGTCGTGGCTATGATGGTCCGTCATGGACTTCCGTAATCCCACACTTAGTCAGACTTCCCCATTTTCCTTCAGCAACTTCTCCCTTCACTACGATGCCACCTACGGACCGTTACAGCCTCGACGGACCGTCATGGATTCCGTAGGTGGTCTCTTCTTCATTTCTTTCTCAAAAGCTTCCGCGTTCATCCTTGGACAGATTTTCTGCAAACAAAGAGAAACTTACATAAAAATCAACACAAAAAGGCTTTCGAAACACACTAAACTTAAGGAAAAAGCATTAGAAATACCGTGAAACCACGGTACATCAAGCCACATCCTTGAGCTAGTATGCATCCAACTCATCCTTCTCCTCTTCATTAGCTGTAACATTTTGAAATACCGAGGTCATGTGATAAGACTTAAATGATCTCCTTAGGATCTAAACCAGTGTTCCTAGCCAATTAGGCATATTTAGAGTCTTTGAAGTGGTGTTGGAACCGAAACTCTTAAACGTCCGGCAAATTGGTTCATAAGAGGGCTAGATTATCCTTTTGATATAACTAAGTTAAAGAGTCGGAATTTGGTAAACAGTTGTAACCATAGGTGTAAAATGTTGTGTGGGATGGTATCATGCTGGAAAAGTCAGGGGACGACTCCCCAAGGACCAAACAAGGACCCTCGAGGAGGACCCTTAAAGCAGCAGGGCATGACGGACCCCATGACGGGGCGTCACAGGCGCGACGGGACGTCGAGGCCTCCGTCGTGCCAGCCTTAGCACTTGGACTTTTCCTCCGCCTACAAAAGTCTCTGACAAGCGTGACGGATGTGCAGGACGGAGGGAAGCCAGTCCGTCATGGCCACGACGGTCCGTCGTCGTGGAACCGTCGTGCGCTTGGGGAGAAAGCCTCCGCCTGCACAAGTCTCTGACCAACGTGACGAATGTGCAGGACGGAGGGATGTCAGTCCGTCACTCCCACGACGGACCGTCGTCGGGGATCCGTCGTGGAAGGTCTGTGGCAGTTTCGGAAAAGTTAGTTTTAGTTAGTTAATTAATTAAGTGACTTAGGGGTAATTAGGGGTTTAAGAGAGACTAATTAAGTGACTTAAGACCCTACTATAAATACCCCAACCCTAATTAGCCTAATCATTCTCTCAAAAACAAAACTCTCTTCCTTCTCTCTACTTTCTCTCTCTATTGGAAGACTCCGTTGGAGATCAACTTGGATAGATCATTGGGGGCTGGATTAGCATGAAATTCACCATCAAAACGTCATCAAACCTTAAAGTATGGGATCTAATTCACCTTTGAGATTCTTTCCTCAAAGGGTTCCTTCAAAGCTTTTTCCAAAAAGTTAAGTTTCTTATGGGTTTCATCCCAATCCGAATTTGATCATGTGAATTGAGTTAATTATGTATTCTTTGGGTTAGAATGAATAGATTATCATGAATTGTAACTTGATTATGGTTAATTGATGTAGCTTGATCTAGATTGTGGGTAATGACCCCTAACCCTTAACCCTAAAGGTAGAATTGATATGGATTAGGTTGAGTTTGATAGAATTGATCTCCTAATTAGTTAAATGGTCTTTAATGATTGTTATTGCATTGATTATGGGTCTATTATGATGAATTGAAGTTCTTCACACCTATGTTCTTGAATATTGAATCTTAGTCAAGAAGATACCCTTGAGATCATGTTACTAAGCTTTGATGTAGTATTGCTTCATAGTATAGAGCTTCTCCTTGATTAGTTCTTGTGAATTATTATTGGATTACATTGACGTGATGATCTAAGATTGGTTGATCTATGGGTTAATGGTATGGTCCTTTATTGATGGATTATGGAGGAATATGGGTAAGTCTTGATGATCCTAGCCTTTACTTCAAATTATGGTTAATTGTCATCAAGTGATAATGTTATGTTGAAGTATGCTTTGATTGATGTGATAAGTTGATATGATACATGAATTGATATGCTTAGGTTGGTTGTGAGGATTGCTAGGTGTAATGTGATATAGGGAAGTTGTACGATGTGCCCTATTATGATGAGATGTACAAGGGTTGACTTCACCTATTTGAATTGTTAATGAAAGGACTAATTCTCATACAATTCATATTGAGCTATAATGATGATATACAAGGGATTGACCCTTCTATCTAATTAAATTGAGAAGATTAATAAAGATTAAAGGCTTCTCTAAAAATGGGGACTTAGCTTAGCACCGAGCGAACTTGACATTGAGAGGTGTTGACTTCCCTTAGAGGAATATTCACCATTTGTTCTTTATAGAGTGTTGACTTCCCTTAGAGGAATACTCACCTATAGATCTACATGAAGTGTTGACTTTCCTTGAGAAATATTCACTCATGAATTCTCATGAGGTGAGGCCCCACTACCGAATGGTATATAGAGGGAATACCTATCTCTTAGTTCTTGAACTATGTTGCCACCATAGGATACTAGCTAGTGGATCCACCTAGATAGCTATGTTTACGTTAGGTTCTACTTTGGCCGGTAGACCACCTTCCATCGGTGTAAGGTTTCACGACACCGGATTCCACATTCGATTATGTGGTCTATGTCGGTTAAGGCAAATGTTCCCTAAACTAAAATGAATGAATAAGGTATAGGCTAATCAAAGTAACTTGAGAGGTTGGCTATAGTTTAGGTAGGGGTATGGGACTCTACCTACGCCTTGCACTAGTTTTCCTTGATAGGAACTTTGAGAGGTCAATATTATGCATGTAAAGCGATGGTATGATGTAAATGGTTTGTATGTGAGCAACATGCTTATGAATATAATGTTGTTGTCTTTGCTCAAAGAAGGATGTATCATGACATGAAGAGTATGTTGGTAAGTAAATTGCTAATTGTAGTCTTGGTAGGTTACTTGATTGAGTAGGAGACATGGTAATTTTACTTGATCATTGCACTTGTGACTTATTGAAGGTTATCATTAGTATGCTTTGCTTTGCTATGGTTTAATTGCATATGTAGTCTATTATGTTTTCATAAATGTCCCTTTCTAAATATATTTGATTGGTAATTGTATATGAGATTCCATACTTAGTACATGTGGAGTACTAATCCCTTTTCTTTCCCTTTTCCCAAACATTTTAGGTTCGGGTCGTTGAGCTTGATCCAAATTGCTAGGAAGGAAGACTTGGGTATTTTGCCATCCAAGTGGTAGGTCCTCACTCTCTCGAGGACGTGGCCGATATCTCTCTTTATGATGTGTAGTTACTATGATTCTATGTTGACTCTGTTATTCTCTTGAGACGATGTAGTAAACAGCCTATATGCGGCTTCTTTCATTTGATGTAGGGCTATGCCCAAGACTTATTGTAATCGATAGATGGTTTATGAGATGAGACGGTTTTATGACTATTATTTTCTAAATATATAAGTGTATGAAATAAAAGTAGAAGACTAAGTAATCTTCGTATATGAACAAGTCTATGTATACTTGATATATATAATGATGTGTATGTAGAGGTCTATGTAAACCTCCGAGTAGTTTTAGATAAAAAGTTTTTAATTCTTACTGATTTTTAGTCGATGAATGCTATGACGAAGCTAAGAGGCTTGTCTTAGTCCTCCGAGAGGACGACGACGCCGGTTACGTCTAGGGGGTAAACCCGGATGTGACAAACTTGGTATCAGAGCATGAGGTTGAATATCCTTGATGTTAACGTCTCTCTCTCAACCACGTTATTTAAGTTTGTATTCATAATTGTGAAGCGCGCCACACTTATGAATAGGAACTTATTTGGCGATTAGGAATCATTATCATTGTTGGAAATCCATATCGTGCCCCTAGAATGTACGTCGGATATGCTTTCGCCTGAACCTTGTGTTTTGGTTATAGGAGATGAATACTAGGAGAAACGCAGCTCGAAGACTTGAGGAAGAGATGGCTGCTGCAGGAATTCCTCGCGATGAACCTGCCCCTCCTCTTGAAGAGGTTGCTATTGATGACCAGGTTCCTGCAGATCCTCCACCGATGACAGAAGCTCAGATGAGAGCTATTATTGCTCAAATGGCTCAAGCCATGACTACTCAAGCTCAAGCCGCAACAGTGCAAGCCCAAGCCATGACTGCTCAAGCCAATAGGGATTTGACACCTAGAGTCCATGAACAGACTATGGCCTCCAGACTTAGGGATTTCACACGAATGAATCCTCCTGTCTTTTATGGGTCGAAGGTTGATGAAGAATCCAGGAATTTAGTGATGAGGTTCACAAGGTTTTGTGTGCTATGGGGCTGTCATCTAGAGAGAATGCCGAGTTGGCCTCATACCAACTCAAGGATGTCGCTCAGATATGGTATGCGCAATGGAAGGACAACAGGCCACTTGGAAGTGGGTTAGTGAAGTGGGAGTTATTCAAAGGAGCCTTCATTGATCGGTTCTTCCCTAGAGAGATGAGGGAAACGAAGGTGGTGGAATTCATCAATCTCCGCCAAGGAACGATGACTGTTCATGAGTATTCTCTGAAATTTACTCAATTGGCCAAATATGCTCCGTCTTTGGTCTCCGACCCTAGAGACGAAATGAGTCGATATGTGACAGGTATATCGGACGACTTGCAAGAGGAGTGTCAATCGGCTATGCTACATGATAACATGAATATTGGTCATCTCATGGTGCATGCAAGAAGGGTTGAGGAGTCTAGAACAAAAAGGAAGGATAAGGATAAGGACACAAGAAGGACAAGGTCTTCTGAGAGTGAAACTGCTAAAGATAGGTTGGGAATTCAAGACAGGCCAAGATTCAAGAAGAAGTTCTCAAACCACGTTCCATCCAAATTTCCCAAGACTAGGGATCCTAAAGCCCATAGACCAAAAGTTACAAAGGGAAAGGGTGGAATCTCATCTAATGAGAAGCCTACATGTTCTAAGTGTGGGAAGGGTCACTATGGAGAATGTTTGATAGGAACGGGGATTTGTTTTGGTTGCGGGAAGAGTGGTCATTGAGTTCGAGATTGTCCTAATGCTAAGGGACAAGAAAAAGGTGGTCAGCTAAGTGGTTCTAATAGTGCTCCCAAAAAGAACCGTTTTTATGCTCTTCGTTCGAGTGATGACCAAGAGGCCTCTCCCGATGTGGTGACTGGTATGTTACAAATCTTTGCCATTGATGTGTATGCATTACTTGATCCGGGTGCTACTTTGTCTTTCGTTACTCCATTAGTAGCTAAGAAGTTTAGTACATTACCCGATGTTTTGCATGAACCTATTTTGGTGTCTACTCCGGTTGGTGAATCAGTGGTAGCAAAAAGGGTCTATCGAAATTGTCCTATTTCAATGCCTCATAGAGTTTCTCATATTGATCTAGTTGAGCTAGACATGTTTGATTTTGATGTCATATTAGGTATGGACTGGTTGCATGCTAGTTTCGCTTCCATCGATTGTAGGACCAAAATTCTGAGGTTTTGTGTCCCAAATGAACCCGTTATAGAGTGGAAGGGTGGAAATTCTCTTCCTAGAGGTCGTTTCATAACATGCCTAAAGGCGTGTAAAATGATCTCGAAGGGGTGTCTCTACCATATTGTGAGAGTCCAAGCAGTGGATTCCGAAGTTCCTCCTATAGAGTCAGTCCCCGTGGTGAGTGAATTTACGGAGGTCTTTCCTGATGACCTTCCTGGCATTCCTCCGAACGGGAAATCGATTTCGGTATCGATTTGCTACCGAAAACAAATCCTATCTCTATTCCTCCTTATAGAATGGCTCCGGCCGAGTTAAAGGAATTGAAGGCACAACTTAAAGATTTGCTAGACAAGGGCTTTATAAGGCCTAGCATTTCTCCATGGGGTGCTCCGGTCTTGTTCGTTAAAAAGAAAGATGGGTCCTTGAGGATGTGTATTGATTACCGACAACTCAACAAGGTTACCATCAAGAACAAGTATCCTCTTCCTCGTATTGATGATTTATTTGATCAACTTCAAGGAGCGAGTTACTTCTCAAAGATTGATTTGAGGTCCGGATACCACCAGCTTAGAGTGAGAAATGAAGATATTCCAAAGACAGCTTTTCGGACTCGATATGGACATTATGAGTTCGTGGTTATGTCCTTTGGTCTCACAAATGCTCCGGCGGCGTTTATGCATCTGATGAATAGGGTGTTTCGAAATTACCTTGATTCATTCGTTATTATATTTATCGATGATATCTTGGTGTATTTGAAAAATGAGGTTGACCACATGGATAATCTAAGAGTAGTATTGCAAACCCTTAGGGAACATAAATTGTTCGCCAAGTATAGGAAGTGCGAGTTTTGGCTGAGGTCGGTGGCATTTCTTGGGCATATCATCTCTAGTGAGGGAGTTGAGGTAGACCCAAGGAAGACAGATGCGGTAAGAAACTGGCCTAGACCCTCGACCCCAACTGACATTAGGAGTTTCTTGGGTCTAACGGGTTATTATCGAAGGTTCGTAGAAGGCTTTTCATCCATTGCATCTCCTTTGACTTCATTGACTCAAAAAGGTAAAAAGTTTGAATGGTCAGAGGCATGCGAGGAGAGTTTTCAATTATTGAAGGATAGGCTTACTTCCGCTCTGGTGTTAACTTTACCGGAAGGATCTAAAGGGTTCATTGTGTATTGTGATGCATCCCGCGTAGGTTTGGGGTGTGTGCTTATGCAAAATGGGAAGGTGATTGCCTATGCTTCGCGGCAACTTAAGGTGCATGAGAGAAATTATCCGACTCATGACCTTGAGTTAGCGGCCGTGGTGTTTGCTTTAAAAATATGGAGACACTACTTGTATGGTGTTCATGTAGATGTTTTCACTGATCATAAGAGCCTTCAATATGTGTTTACCCAAAAAGATTTGAATCTTCGACAAAGAAGGTGGTTAGAGTTGTTGAAAGATTATGATATGAGTGTCCTATATCATCCCGGCAAGGCAAATGTGGTGGCGGATGCTTTAAGTCGTATGACTATGGGCAGTGTGTCTAGTATCGAAGAAGACAAGAAAGATCTAGTAAAAGATGTTCATCGTTTGACTAGATTGGGAGTGCGATTGGTGAGTTCGCTAAATGGAGGTGCCACGGTTCATCATAGCTCCGAGTCATCATTGGTGGTTGAGGTGAAGTCCAAACAACACCTTGATCAACTATTGATGGAGTTAAAGGAATCGGTTCTTGGCAAGACGAACGAGTCATTCTCCTTAGGAGAAGACAGTGTATTGAGGTATCAAGGGAGGTTGTGTGTTCCTAATGTGGATGGATTGAGGGATCGGATCCTTGATGAAGCCCATGGATCCCACTATTCCATCCATCCCGGATCTACAAAGATGTATCATGACCTTCGAGAAATATATTGGTGGGAAGGTTTGAAGAAGGATATAGCGGAATTTGTTACTAAATGTCCGAATTGTCAACAAGTGAAGGCGGAACATCAAAAGCCGGGTGGCTTACTACAGGAGATCCAAATTCCTACTTGGAAGTGGGAAGACATTAATATGGATTTCGTAGTAGGGTTGCCTCGGACTCAAAAGTCATTTGATTCTATATGGGTGATTGTTGATAGATTGACTAAGTCCGCTCACTTTATCCCCGTCAAATCTACGTATTTGGCGGAAGATTATGCGAAGATTTTCATAGATGAGGTTGTGTGTCGTCATGGTATTCCGTTATCCATCATTTCGGATAGAGGTGCACAATTCACATCTAGATTTTGGAAGTCGTTTCAAAAAGGTTTGGGTACTAAAGTGAAATTAAGTACCGCCTTCCATCCTCAAACGAATGGTCAAGCGGAACGCACGATTCAGACTCTTGAGGATATGCTTAGAGCATGCATCATTGATTTTAAAGGGAGTTGGGATAAGCATTTGCCGTTGGTGGAGTTTGCATATAATAATAGTTTTCATTCGTCCATCTCCATGGCTCCCTATGAATCCTTGTATGGAAGGAGGTGTAGGTCTCCTATAGGATGGTTTGAAGTAGGTGAGTCATCGATATTCGGTCCCGACTTGATTTACAAGACATTGGAGAATGTACATATCATAAGAAATAGGTTGCAAACAGCCTATAGTCGACAAAAGTCCTATGCCGATAATAGAAGAAGGGACTTGGAGTTTGAAGAGGGTGATAAGGTGTATTTAAAGATTTCACCTATGAAGGGAGTGGTAAGATTTGGCAAGAAAGGGAAGTTGAGCCCTCGATATGTAGGCCCTTATGAGATTTTGGAAAGGGTTGGTAAAGTTGCCTATAGTTTAAGATTACCCAATGAGCTATTTGTGGTTCATCCGGTTTTTCATGTCTCCATGTTGAAGAAGTGTGTTGGGAATCCCGAGTCAATTCTTCCACTTGAAGGCCTCGGAGTCAAGGATAACCTCTCTTATGAGGAGGTTCCGGTACAAATCCTTGATAGGCAAGTGAAAAGGTTGAGGAACAAAGAGGTGGTTTCCGTAAAGGTGTTATGGAGGAACCACCTAGTTGAGGGTGCAACATGGGAGGCGGAAGCCGACATGAAAACCCGTTATCCTCATCTTTTTGATGTTTAAGGTTAGTATCTCTCTCTAATGATATAAATACGTTAGATATTGTGAATCTCTGTTGTTTTTGTGAAACTTTGCAAAACTCCTAGTTTTGGAGACTTCTAAAATGGAGTCACTTTAAGGTGACCTTAGATAAAATTGGAAGTTATCTTGCTTCTTGCATAATTGAGTCAAGTTTTGTGATTTAGGTATGGTTAATCCTTGTTGATATTGTATTGAGCATATTGATAAAATGAACTTTGTACTATTTGAATTGAGTGATAAATGATTGAGCTCATGCCTATATGAAAAGGAGAAAAACCTCATGAGGAAATGTTGAGATCATGTATGGTAAATTGATGTTTTGTAGTATTTTTATGAAATAATATAGTTCATGCTAACTAAATATTGTGAATTGTTTGAGCTGCTAGTCTTGAGTCTACTCCCACATTTTAAGAATGTTTGGTGTCATTCGGGGATGAATGTTCCTAAGGGGGGGATAATGTAACATTTTGAAATACCGAGGTCATGTGATAAGACTTAAATGGTCTCCTTAGGATCTAAACCAGTGTTCCTAGCCAATTAGGCATATTTAGAGTCTTTGTAGTGGTGTTGGAACCGAAACTCTTAAACGTCCGGCAAATTGGTTCATAAGAGGGCTAGAGTGTCCTTTTGATATAACCAAGTTAAAGAGTCGGAATTTGGTAAACAATTGTAACCATAGGTGTAAAATGTTGTGTGGGATGGTATCATGCTGGAAAAGTCAGGGGACGACTCCCCAAGGACCAAACAAGGACCCTCGAGGAGGACCCTTAAAGCAGCAGGGCATGACGGACCCCATGACGGGGCATCACTGGCGCGACAGGGCATTGAGGCCTCCGTCGTGCTAGCCTTAGCGCTTGGACTTTTCCTCCGCCTGCACAAGTCTCTGACAAGCGTGACGGATGTGCAGGACGGAGGGAAGCCAGTCCGTCACGGCCACGACGGTCCAACGTCGTGGAACCGTCGTGCGCTTGGGGAGAAAGCCTCCGCCTGCACAAGTCTCTGACCAACGTGACGAATGTGTAGGACGGAGGGATGTCAGTCCATCACACCCACGACGGACCGTCGTCGGGGATCCGTCGTGGAAGGTCTGTGGCCATTTCGGAAAAGTTAGTTTTAGTTAGTTAATTAATTAAGTGACTTAGGGGTAATTAGGGGTTTAAGAGAGACTAATTAAGTGACTTAAGACCCTACTATAAATACCCCAACCCTCATTAGCCTAATCATTCTCTCAAAAACAAAACTCTCTTCCTTCTCTCTACTTTCTCTCTCTATTGGAAGACTCCGTTGGACATCAACTTGGATAGATCATTGGGGGCTGGATTAGCATGAAATTCACCATCAAAACGTCATCAAACCTTAAGGTATGGGATCTAATTCACCTTTGAGATTCTTTCCTCAAAGGGTTCCTTCAAAGCTTTTTCCAAAAAGTTAAGTTTCTTATGGGTTTCATCCCAATCCGAATTTGATCATGTGAATTGAGTTAATTATGTATTCTTTGGGTTAGAATGAATAGATTATCATGAATTGTAACTTGATTATGGTTAATTGATGTATCTTGATCTAGATTGTGGGTAATGACCCCTAACCCTTAACCCTAAAGGTAGAATTGATATGGATTAGGTTAAGTTTGATAGAATTGATCTCCTAATTAGTTAAATGGTCTTTAATGATTGTTATTGCATTGATTATGGGTCTACTATGATGAATTGAAGTTCTTCACACCTATGTTCTTGAATATTGAATCTTAGTCAAGAAGATACCCTTGAGATCATGTTACTAAGCTTTGATGTAGTATTGCTTCATAGTATAGAGCTTCTCCTTGATTAGTTCTTGTGAATTATTATTGGATTACATTGACGTGATGATCTAAGATTGGTTGATCTATGGTTTAATAGTATGGTCCTTTATTGATGGATTATGGAGGAATATGGGTAAGTCTTGATGATCCTAGCCTTTACTTCAAATAATGGTTAATTGTCATCAAGTGATAATGTTATGTTGAAGTATGCTTTGATTGATGTGATAAGTTGATATGATACATGAATTGATATGCTTAGGTTGGTTGTGAGGATTGCTAGGTGTAATGTGATATAGGGAAGTTGTACGATGTGCCCTATTATGATGAGATGTACAAGGGTTGACTTCACCTATTTGAATTGTTAATGAAAGGACTAATTCTCATACAATTCATATTGAGCTATAATGATGATATACAAGGGATTGACCCTTCTATCTAATTAAATTGAGAAGATTAATAAAGATTAAAGGCTTCTCTAAAAATGGGGACTTAGCTTAGCACCGAGCGAACTTGACATTGAGAGGTGTTGACTTCCCTTAGAGGAATATTCACCATTTGTTCTTTATAGAGTGTTGACTTCCCTTAGAGGAATACTCACCTATAGATCTACATGAAGTGTTGACTTTCCTTGAGAAATATTCACTCATGAATTCTCATGAGGTGAGGCCCCATTACCGAATGGTATATAGAGGGAATACCTATCTCTTAGTTCTTGAACTATGTTGCCACCATAGGATACTAGCTAGTGGATCCACCTAGATAGCTATGTTTACGTTAGGTTCTACTTTGGCCGGTAGACCACCTTCCATCGGTGTAAGGTTTCACGACACCGGATTCCACATTCGATTATGTGGTCTATGTCGGTTAAGGCAAATGTTCCCTAAACTAAAATGAATGAATAAGGTATAGGCTAATCAAAGTAACTTGAGAGGTTGGCTATAGTTTAGGTAGGGGTATGGGACTCTACCTACGCCTTGCACTAGTTTTCCTTGATAGGAACTTTGAGAGTTCAATATTATGCATGTAAAGCGATGGTATGATGTAAATGGTTTGTATGTGAGCAACATGCTTATGAATATAATGTTGTTGTCTTTGCTCAAAGAAGAATGTATCATGACATGAAGAGTATGTTGGTAAGTAAATTGCTAATTGTAGTCTTGGTAGGTTACTTGATTGAGTAGGAGACATGGTAATTTTACTTGATCATTGCACTTGTGACTTATTGAAGGTTATCATTAGTATGCTTTGCTTTGCTATGGTTTAAGTGCATATGTAGTCTATTATGTTTTCATAAATGTCCCTTTCTAAAAATATTTGATTGGTAATTGTATATGAGATTCCATACTTAGTACATGTGGAGTACTAATCCCTTTTCTTTCCCTTTTCCCAAACATTTTAGGTTCGGGTCGTTGAGCTTGATCCAAATTGCTAGGAAGGAAGACTTGGGTATTTTGCCATCCAAGTGGTAGGTCCTCACTCTCTCGAGGACGTGGCCGATATCTCTCTTTATGATGTGTAGTTACTATGATTCTATGTTGACTCTGTTATTCTCTTGAGACGATGTAGTAAACAGCCTATATGCTGCTTCTTTCATTTGATGTAGGGCTATGCCCAAGACTTATTGTAATCGATAGATGGTTTATGAGATGAGACGGTTTTATGACTATTATTTTCTAAATATATAAGTGTATGAAATAAAAGTAGAAGACTAAGTAATCTTCGTATATGAACAAGTCTATGTATACTTGATATATATAATGATGTGTATGTAGAGGTCTATGTAAACCTCCGAGTAGTTTTAGATAAAAAGTTTTTAATTCTTACTGATTTTTAGTCGATGAATGCTATGACGAAGCTAAGAGGCTTGTCTTAGTCCTCCGAGAGGACGACGACGCCGGTTACGTCTAGGGGGTAAACCCGGATGTGACATTAGCACTCATAGTAGGCATTAGAACCTAGTATGCACTCACCTCCATGCGAACAACCACACTTACCACACATCTTTCGTTCACGCTGGGCATTTCTATCATTGCCCTTCTTGGGAAGGCCAGATCTTGAGTCTGGCGCCTTAGACCACTTGGCCATCCTAATTGTTGTGTTCTTCTTTCTCTCGCACAAAAAAGAAAGAAGTCAGATACTTAGAATGACACAAAATGTCAAACCTCTAGATAGCACGATATACAGTAGAAGAAGGGAAAATTCCTAACATCACAGAGTCTGTAAGTCTTGATTGTGGTGTACTTCACAACCATAAGTTAGAAACTACGCAACGTGGTTGTGTTGAGCCTTAGTTCCTAGGTAATTTAACCTCATGCTCTGATACCAAGTTTTTCATGACACAAATTCTGGAATCCAAACCACGACCGGCGTCGTTAATCTCTCAGAGGTCGCAGACAAGCCTCTTCTTAACTTTCATCATAATCATACTGTTAAATTTGCAAAAAAATTAAAACTTTTTAATTACTTATCGAAGTGTACATATACTTCATATAGTATTGTATAAGAGTGATATACTACTAGCTCAAACTCAACAACCATCTATCAATAGATTAGACAAATGAAATAAATGATCGTAATAATAATAATAATAGTTCGCCAATTGTCCTTATTACAATGCTTTGAATAATACTTGAAAGGAAACGCTAGGGACAGTAGTCACTAGCTAAATCTAATGTACTAAGCTAGAATAATAAAGTGTAGCATCCTCGAACTCAAGAGGACCTACCGAAGTGTGGAGATCGCTATTCCAAACTGCTTTGTCGAACTTCAACCTTCTTGAGAACCTGGGCCTATAAAAATAGTAAATAGATATGGGGTTAGTACACACTTGTACTAAGTATGGGTGTATGCACATAAGACATAAGGTACTATGAATGAACAAGGAAATCTCTTTCCTAAACAACATGTCATTCACGATCGAAACATTACTTACTTACTTAATCGGTAATCTTGATTTATGATATGTATATGACACGTTCTCATGAAATTAAGGCACACAACTCGTTTTCTACATGAACATAAGACCTTGGAATCATGAACATAATTTTAGAACAACTTAAACAAATGTTTATTAATTTGATTCTTAGGCCGAGAGCTACCCTTCTCATACTTAGATTATTTTTCGGTCTTTTTCTTCTTTTTGTTGTGTTGTTGAATGATCTCCTTTGATCCTATGTTTAACTTACAAGTGCAATGATTCATTGTACAATGAAATGAGTAAGTAATTCACAAGACTAAGGAAATGATTTGGCTACCCTACTTACAAGTTAGATTTTTCATTCTTCTTTATTAAAATTGGGATGAATATATTTATAAGCCAATATTTATTGGCTATGCTCATTATATGGTTGTTACCCTAATATAAATAATCTTTGGGAGTAATTCATACTCCATTATTGGCTCAAGAAAATAACTTGTTAAGACCTTATTCTTATCAAAACTAGTGTTTGATGTTCTTAAGCTCTTACTTCACTTAGTTCACTATGAACTTATGATTCTACTTCTCTGCTCTATTGTTCACTTTGAACATGCTACTTTATTAGTACTTACTTTCTTAAAGCATTCTCTTAGCATTAACGGAAATAGATCATGCGAGCTACATGAAATCCAGTGTCTCCCCCACACCGAAAAGAGGTGATTCCCCGGTTAAGGTGAACCAAGTTTTGTGTCTATCCCACACCGAAAAGGGGGTTTCACCGGCTAAGGTGATACCGTGTCTTTGTCTTCCCCATACCGAAAAGGTGGGTTCACGGCTGAAGTGAACCAGATACTTTCCATAGCTTTAACCGAAATAGATCATATGAGCTAAAATGAAATTCGGTGTCTTCCCCTTACCGAAAAGAGGTGGAATCACCGGCCAAAGTGAAACCGAAACTTCCTAGCATTCTTAGGTGGAGGCATCCACTAGCTAGTCCCTATGATGGCAAAACATAGTTCGAAGACTAGGAGACATACGGAGACCCTGGTCCACCTGGGTGGTGATATCGTCTCATGAGGCTTACATGTGCTCGTACAAGCTCATTGCTAGTCTATCGGTGCTAAGCTCAGATCTATTTTACTTTGTAATCTTCTTAGAGTTGACTCACACATTATGTAAGCTTGCTTCTAGTTATGAGGTTTACTTAACTCTATGGATGACTGGTCACCCCTTATTTACTTGATGAATATGAACTTCAGTCTTGCATTATCATCATGGTTCGAGTGATAATCGCCTCACGCACTCTAGTACCCTCTTATGTGAGTATTTTTGACTTAACAATTAAGTTTATTTGAGACTTGTCTCACTTATTTTAACACTCTACATTCGGTCAATTTCATAACTTAAGCTTTTAGTTATTTCATTACTCACCTTAACTTGTTTACGTTAATTGTTAGTCATGTATCATTCTTTTGAAAGTTATGATTACTTATACAATGCTATTATGTTCATAAGTTTGTGTGGATAGGGTATGTTGGGACTTGTCCCATTTATTGGCATACCCTATGCTATAAGATCATTGATGTGGAGATTATAATGACTTTTTGGAGTTAATATGATTGGACAATATTTTGTTATCCAATTTGTTGGCATCAAACACAGTTTCACTAGATACTTGTCATATTATTATCACTAGCCAATTCACTCACTTCATGAATACATTATAGTAATCTATCATGTTAAACAAGCCAACTTTTAACCTTTTATTAACATATAAAACATTTTAATGAACAATTCATAACAATTTCATATTCTCAAAGACAAGTAGGCATTATAACATTCAACGTTCATGTAAGTAACACCCTAAGTATGTGGATCTAACATGTATATTTCACTCGATATATAAATCACTAAAAGATACACATAATGATCAGTTAACACCACATACAAATAAAATGCATCAAAAATTTCACTATAGATACTACAAGAATCAAAAATCGGGAGAACTAGGGAGATGAACATGTGATTCGACGAGAACAACCCTAGTTTCAATTTTCTTGAAGTTAAAACGTTTGAAAGCCTCTTGGAGAAAGAGTTCCAGGAGAGAAAACCCATACCTTATTGTAGAACTAAATCTACGAAGATCACCTTGAACTTTTCACGAAAAAACTTGAAGAATGCTTGCTTGAAATTTTCTAGGGTTCTAACGTTTTTCTCTTGTTTTTAGTTGTGGCGTTTTTGGGTGAATAACGTGGAACTAACTCTTTAAGAACTGAATGTTAACTAATTCTACTTGGACTATATAACCTAATTAAGTTAGACCAATTAGCTAAGTACAAAAATGTCCCTCCTAGATTGACTAGGATTAGAATAATCTTGTCTTAACCGAAATCTGGATTTTTCCTTAGTGGTTTCGGTTTTGGTCATTTAAGAAATCGTCTAGGGTTCTAATATTTTTCTCTTGTTTTTAGTTGTGGAGTTTTTGGGTGAATAACGTGGAACTAACTCTTTAAGAACTGAATGCTTACTAATTCTCCTTGGACTATATAACCTAATTAAGTTAGACCAATTAGCTAATTACAAAAATGTCCCTCCTAGATTGACTAGGATTAGAAGAATCTTGTCTTAACCGAAATCTGGATTTTTCCTTAGTGGTTTCGGTTTTGGTCATTCAAATTAATTTATTAAGTCTCTAAATTAATTAATTAGGTAATATATGGTAATTACTACAGTACCCCTAAGTTGTTAGGATCATAACCAACTATTTGGACCATCCTAGGTTAGGTACTAGGTTGTCTCTTACTTGTCTTAACAGAAATCTGGAAATTTCCTTAGTAGTTTAGGTGTTAGACTTTTAAATTAATATTTTTAAGTTTCTAAGTTAACTAATTAGGCAACCTAGGGTAATTACTAAAGTACCCCTTATATTTTAGGACCATAACCAACCTTTTGGACTATCCTAGGTTAGGTACTAGGTTGTCTCTTACTTGACTTAACAGAAATCTGGAAATTGCATATTTATTTCGGTTTTGTCCATTTAAATAAATTAATTAAGTTGCTAAATTAATTAATTAAGTAACCTAGGGTAATTACTAAAGTACCCCTAAGTTGTTAGACCATAACCATCCCTTTGGTCCATTCTAGGTAAGGTACTATGTTGTCTCTTACTTGACTTAACCGAAATCTGGAAATTGCTTAGTGATTTCGGTTCTGTCCAATTAAATTTATTAATTAAGTTGCTAAATTAATTAATTAAGTAACCAAGGGTAATTACTAATGTAACAACCTGAAAATGACTTTGCTAAGTAATGCTTAAACGTACCTAGAATGCATGGATTAGACCGGTTTCACACGGCTTGTTGCGCGTAGAACAAGACCTCAGAACCTATGCACTAGACAAGTCAACCAACTTGGTGAGTTAGTTGAGCTAGGCAATGTGATAACCAACCATGTAGGGCACCCGAATTGAAGATACTCACCCGGATGAGTTTTACCGGACTTAAAAGGGGTAATGTTAGGTTTGAAGGGTCTAGGGGTAAAATGGTCTTTTCCAAGCTAAGGGTAGTATTGTAATTACCCCAATTAATTAATTAATTAATATGGTTAAGGGGCAATTCGGGTAGAGGTGACCGAAGTTGTCCCTTTAAGAAAAATCTAGCTCTACCCAGGTTCGAGCCTTGGTGGAAGCAATGATTTAATTGATTAAATTGTATTTAGTGAATTAATTAAATTAATTAATATTTAAATTGTTGACTTAGGAAAAGGAAAAAAATCTGTTTTTTTTAATTAATGATAAATCCTAATTTGACTAAGTCTCCACCTAATCTCCTAATCCTAAGCTAACACTATCACATGTTTCTCTCTACTCCTCTCTCACTTTAACGCTCAAATTTTTGTAAAACAAAAAGAACAGAACAAAAATATAACAAAGTTCATCCACATTCAAGAACTTGATCGCTCAAACTCAAAAGCAAAATAAGTTTAAAAACGAAAAGTAAAAAAAATCAAGTTCTCAACGGATTGTGCTTGTGATTTCGGTGGTGAGACGTTGGCTTAGTGGGATTTTGGCAGCACGTTAGAACCCCATTGAACGACTTCAGGTATGGGTTTTCTTCCTTCTTTGTCCCTTTCCCAAGAGACCCCTAAGGTTCAGATTATTCACAATCAAAAACTAAGGTTGTCCCCGTTGCATGCCTCTGTCATTGTATCCTTCGAAAGATTCAAGTATGCGTTGGTATGACTTCTGGTTGTTGATTTTAGGGATGGTTGTGATTACGTGTTTGAATGTGTATTCGGAATATGTAGAAATGAAAGAGGTGTTCCAAAAATGTGAAGTTCGTTAACTTGGTTGTGCATGTGTGTGCCGTGAATTAGCCACAGTTTGAAGCTTGATATTGACATGTTAAAACTTTATGAATTATGTGTGTGCGAATATGTTAAAAACGTGATGCTCATATGAGTTCAATGTTGCTGAATTGAATGATAATTCTTGACTGAAAGTAACCTTGAAAATGCACCTAAAGATCTCCCTAAAAACTACTTGAAATATCTTAATGTTTAACGTGAAAGAGGTTGAGAAAATGGACTGCAAAACGGTGATCAAATTACCAAAAGTAACCATCAAAAACTCACCTAAATATGCACTAGGTGCTACACGAAAATTTTCCTAAATCTAACGTTTAAAAGTTGAGAAAATGGACTCCAAAAAGGTGAACAAATTTCCAACATTCTGGAAATTTGTTTCGGCCAAGCTTACTGTAAAAAGTTGAGTTTTTTAAAAAATAAAAAATGTATGAGGTCAGTGGGGATTGAACCTAAGACCTCACCACATACAAGTTATAAAAAAATTAAATAATAAAATGAGATTAGGGGGATTCGAAATGGGGTAAGGCTCAAGTGAGAAGTTAGGAAAAAAATGAAAGAAAATGAAGTGAGGCGTGTGGGGTTCAAACCCACAACCTCTTGGATGGATGAAAGAGAGAGGGGAGAAATGAAATAAAGAAATAATAAAATGAGGTATGTGGGAATCAAACCCACAAACTCTCGGCCAAATGAAGAGGATTAAGGAGAAAAATAAAGTGGGGTTGTGGGGGTTTGATCCCACACCCTCTTAGTCTAAACGAAGGAATCAAGTAAAGAAAAAAAAAGAAAAGAATGTGGGCGTGGGGATTTGATCTTGGGTCCCCAGGCCAAAATGTTTAAGACGAAAATCAAGAAAAGAAAGAAAGGAAGTGTAGGTGTTGGGAATGGATCTCGGGTTCCCTATCCAAGACTTTTATGTCAACAAAAATTATAAAGAAAACTAAGTAAGTGTTATACGAGGGATTTAAAATAGTGTTCCCTTGCCCAATTCCGTATTGACACATAAGTCTTAAAATTGAGACCTCGGCATACTTACAAGATGCATAAGTCTTGTACCACATAATCTTGGGTAATATGAATCACTTAAATGAACTATGAATGAAGCCTCATGGCTCGTGTGTGTGGACTCATAAGTCCAGCATACGTTTATAAAGTAAGTGAACCTAAGATTTTATGTGATTAATGATGAGACCCCAGAAGGGTTAAATAAGAGAGTGAAACACAATAAAAGGCCAAAGGCATTGGCATATGATTAAATGAACATTCACGTAGAGGGGTGAGTAATTATGAAGAGGAATTTTGTTAAAGCTAATGAATGTGGTGACAACATCATAAGAGGCTAATGTGAAAGATGAGAGCGATCTCAAATGACCCTAAGCAAATGTTACCAAAACGTACTCACCTATGGGACTGTAAAGTTAATGAAGAGACCAGTCTCTATGAACACTATAATGAAAGTATTAAAGTTAATGCATACTTAATCTAATGATGAGTTGAGAAATCATCTAATGAGAAATGATGACCTCATGCTAGAAGCCAGCTTCTATGATGTATGAGATGAATGTAATGGAACTTTATACTGAGCACCAATAGGCTAGCTATGAGTGGCAATTCCTTCTTTCGGGAAGGCAGAGGTTTGTGTAATTCTCATGATATGAGATTGTCCGTCCAGACGGGTATGTTTCCTTAAATCTCCTAGTCTTTGAACCTATGAAGCCAACATAGGGATCTAGTAGGGTTCAATTCCCTATATACGCTAGCATGTTTTGGTTTCACTTTGGCCGGTGATTCCACCTCTTTTCGGTGTGGGGTAGACACAGGATTTCATGGAGCTCACATGATCTATGTCGGTTAAAGTTAAAGTTCCCAAAGAAAGAATGAGGTCAGCCTCATGTAATGCACATAATGAAATGAACGATACCAAAGGTGTTTGGGTAGGATAATCAAGAGGTGAACTAGACTTATGTAATGACACTAGGTCATTCTTAGTCATTGCACAGTGAACCCAATGAGAGTATTAAACTACATCCTAGGTATAGCTGGTGTTTACACTAGCCTATGAATGAAATGAAATGAAGTACATATAAATGAATGTAGCAGACTCTGTGTTTGCTAAAGAAGGCTCCCTAGTTGAGGTCCCATATGTTGAGCCCTCATTTTGGGAAGTCCTAATGTTAAGCCCATGATTCCAAGGTCTCATGGCATATGAACGAATGACATGAAATATGATATGTGCTATATGTAATATGTTATGTGCTATATGCAATATGTTATGTGCTGTGTGCAATATGATACGTATGATTATGCATGTTACTCTCATGGCATGACTTTCCTAATCGATTTTTTGGCAAGTCCACATACTTGACTTTTCATAACTCATATCATTAGGAGAGAGCTATTCTAAATCATGCATGTCTGTGGTGTGTGCTTGCATATACCCATACTTAGTACAAGTGTGCACTAATTCCATACATTTATCTACTTTTAGGTGAAGGTGCAGCTGGACGTTAGACCTTACGAGTCGACGCAGAAGTTATCCGGACGTTGAGCTTTCATCCGGATTTTGTAGGCCCTCATGCTTTCGAGGATGCTTGCGGATTTATTCTAGCGTAAACGTAGGCGTGAGCTAGTGGAGTATGTTCCGCTAGCATTTCTTTCGTATTTACTTTCAGACGTTGTATTGGTGCCATTTTGGCAACTCTATATTTATGACTATATCTTTCATTTGATTATCTTGATTTAGATGGTTGTTGTAAACGCTTATAAGTTTACGTAGATAGTATTATGCGAGATCAATGTTTTCCAATATAAAGTTTAAGTAAACAAAAGTTCAATTGTTCCGCTAAAATTAACCTAGATGAAGTTATGACGACGTATGTAGGCTAGTCTGCGACCTCTCGGTCAACGACGCCGGTCTCGTCTGGGGTATAGATTCCGATCGTGACAAAATTGGTATCAGAGCATTAGGTTTAATTCCAAGGATAATAAGTTCACATCAACGACATCAAGTATTTTCTAACTTATGGTAGTGAAGTGCACCACTATCATAAATTAGAGACTGCATGATGCGTAGGAAAATTTCCCTTCTTCTACTCTTTATCGTGCTATCTAGAGCTTTGACACTTTGTGTCATTCTAAGTATGTAATTTCCTTCTTGTGTGAGCGTGTAGAAGAATACACACAAGAATTATGATGGCCAAGTGGTCTAAGGCGCCAGACTCAAGATCTGGCCTTCCCAAGAAGGGGCAGTGATAGAAATGCCAACCGTGAACGAAAAACGTTTTGTAAGAGTGGTTGTTCGCATGAAGGTGAGTGCATGGTAGGTTCTAAAGCCTGCTATGAGTACTGATGAAGAGGAGAAGGCTAAGTTGGCTGCTTACTAGCTCAAGGAGATGGCTTAAGTATGGATTACTTCATAAAGACTGCCCAATAGTAGTATGTGGTAAGACTATGTGTGCAGACCTTGTTGAGTTACCCATGAATGACTTTGATATTATACTTGGTATGGACTGGCTCCATAAATGTTATGCCTTCATGGATTATCATAGTAGGGTTATGAGATTCAGTTTCCCTAATGAATTAGAGCTGGTCTGGGAGGGGTACAATTTGAGTCGTTCAAGTCCCATGATTTCGAACCTAAAAGCTAATAAAATGATGTCCAAGGGATTGTTATGTCATCTTGTGAGTGTCAATGATATAGATCATGACATTTCTTCCACAGACTCTGTGCCTGTAGTGAATGAGTTCCAAGATGTTTTCCCCGATGATTTGCCTGGAGTCCCTCCCCCTCGAGAGATTGATTTTTGTAACAACCTAGATCCCGATACTAAATCGATTTCAATTCCTCCCTACAGAATGGCTCCAGCTGAACTCAAAGAGTTGAAGCTGCAATTAAAACATCTCACTGATAAGGACTTCATCCACACGAGCATATCCCCTTGGGGCGCTCCAGTGATGTTTGTGAAAAATAAGGATGGAACCCTTAGGATGTGTATCGATTATCGGCAGCTCAACAAAGTCACTATAAAAAATAGGTATCCACTTCCCAAAATAGATGACTTATTCGATCACCTCCAAAGGTCTAGTTTCTTCTTGAAGATTGATTTTCGTTTCGGGTATCATCAGCTTAGGGTTAGGGATGAAGATATCCTAAAGACAGACTTTCGTACCCGTTATGGTCATTATGAGTTCTTAGTCATGTCATTTGGTCTCACTAATGTACCAGCTGCATTTATGGACCTCATAAACCGAGTCTTCCGTGAATACCTTGATTTTTTCGTCATAGTATTCATTGATGACATCCTCATCTACTCTAAGACCAAGGAAGAACATGAACAACATTTGAGAGTAACCTTGCAGGTACTTAGACAACATCAGATGTATGCCAAATTCAGCAAGTGTGAATTCTGGCTTAGAAAAGTGACCTTCCTGGTTCATGTTGTGTCCGATCAGGGTGTGGAGGTGGACCCAGGAAGACTGAGGCTATTAAGAACTGGCCAAGACCTCTTACTCCCACCGATATCTATAGCTTTCTGGGATTGGCTGGTTACTACCGCAGGTTCGTGGAGGTTTTTTCTTCCATTGCTTCCCCACTGACAGCTTTGACTAAGAAGAAATCCAAGTTCGAATGGACGGAGACTCGTGAGAAGAGTTTCTAGGAGCTCAAGGACAGACTCACTTCAGCCCCAGTGCTTACGTTACCTAAATGTGGTGAAAATTACACTATTTATTATGACGCATCTAGGGTTGGTTTGGGTTGTGTTCTTAAGCAGGGTGGTAAGGTTATAGCCTATGCGTCCAGACAACTCAAGGTTCATGAGAAGAATTATCCCACTTATGACCTGGAGTTGGCAGCTGTGGTGTTTGCATTGAAGCTGTGGAGGCATTACTTGTACGGAGTGCACGTGGATGTGTTCACAGACCACAAGAGTCTTCAGTAGGTGTTCATACAGAGAGAGTTGAATCTACGTCAGCGGAGATGGTTGGAGCTGTTAAAGGACTATGATATGAGTGTCCACTACCATCCATGGAAAGCAAATGATGTAGCTGATGCTTTGAGCAGGTTGAGCATGGGGAGTACAGCCCACGTTGATGATGGAAAGAAGGAGTTGGTGAAGGATGTACACAGACTGGCCAGACTGGGTATGTGGTTGATGGCTTCTACTAGCGGGGGTGTTTCAGTTCATCTTAGTTCTGAATGATCCTTGGTAGTTGAAGTCAATAAGGGTCAGAATCTTGATCCTGTTTTGATGGATTTGAAGGACTCAGTGCTGATGAAGATGAATGAGTCCTTTGCTTTGGGAGGTGACGGCATACTTAAGTACCAAGACAGACTGTGTATACTAGACGTGGATGATTTGCGGACCAAGATTGTTGCAGAGGCCCATGGTTCCAGGTATTTGATACGTCCAGGATCCACCAAGATGTATCATTACCTCAAACAGATCTATTGGTGGGATGGCATGAAGAAGGACATTGTTGAGTATGTGGCCAAGTGTCCTAATTGTCACCAGGTTATGGTGGAGCACCTTAAGACTGGTGGTCTCACTCAGATGATTGAGGTTCCGACATGGAAGTGGGAGGCCATTAACATGGACTTCGTGGTTGGTCTTCCGAGGACTAGGAGACAGCATGACTCCATATGGGTTATTGTGGACAGGATGACTAACTCTGCCCACTTTACCCCTGTGAAGTCTACTTACAGGGCCGAGGATTATGCGAGACTCTACATTGATGAGATTGTGAGATGGCATGGTATTCCTTTGTCTATCATTTCAGATAGAGGGGCTCAATTCACTTTGCATTTTTGGAGATCCTTCCAGAAGAGCTTTGGCACGCAGGTAAAGCTCAGTACTTCCTTCAATCCTCAGACATATGGGCAGGCAGAGTGCACCATTCAGGCATCTGAGGAAATGTTGAGGGCGTGTGTGATCGACTTCAGAGGTAGTTGGGACTACCATTTGCCATTGATAGAGTTCTTATATAATTACAATTATCACCAGTATTGGGATGGCACCGTTTGAGGAACTGTATGGTAGGAGGTGTAGGTCTCTAGTTGGGTGGTTCGAGGTTGGAGAGTCAACCATTTTAGGTCCAGATATCATTCATTAGGCCTTGGATAAGGTCAGAGTGATTAGGGACAGGTTAGCTACTGCTTACAGTCGGCATAAGTCTTATGCAGATAACAGGAAGCGGCCCTTAGAGTTTGATGTTGGTGACCAAGTATACTTGAAGATATCACCCATGAAAGTTGTGATGAGGTTTGGCAGGAAGGGGAAGTTTAGTCTAAGGTACGTTGGGCCATACGAGATTTTACAGCGTGTGGGTGAGGTGGCCTATGAGTTGGCGTTTCCTGCGGAGCTAGCATCTGTTCATCCAGTCTTTCATGTCTCTATGTTAAAGAAGTGCCTTGGTTATCCAGCATCGATTCTGCCTATTGAAGGTTTGGGGGTTTATGAAGACTTGTCCTATAAGGAGGTTCCTATTGAGACTTTAGACCGGCAGGTAAAGTGGTTGAGAAACAAGGAGGTTGCCACAGTGAAGGTATTGTGGAGGAACCATCTTGTTGAGGGTGCTACGTGGGAGGCCGAGGCCGATATGAGGTCCCATTATCGTCATCTTTTCATCTCTTGAGGTTAGACTCCTTACTCTTAAGTCTAAGTTTCCTTGTCTCCTCTATTCTTTGTTGATATTGCTTGATTGTGTAAAGTACTTATGTTATGATATGACTGGCATTGTACGAGATAATTAGAAGTGTCATTCGAGTACGAATGATCCTAAGGGGGGGGGGGATAATGTAACAACATGAAAATGACTATGCTAAGTAATGCCTAAATGTACCTAGAATGCATGGATTAGACCGAGTTGACACGGCTTGTTGCGCGTAGAACCAGACCTCAGAACCTATGCACTAGACAAGCCAACCAACTTGGTGAGTTAGTTGAGCTAGGAAAGGTGAGAACCAACCATGTAGGGCACCCGAATTGAAGAGATTCACCCGGATGAGTTTTACCGAACTTAAAAGGGGTAATCTTAGGTTTGAAGGGTCTAGGGGTAAAATGGTCCTTTCCAAGCTAAGGGTAGTATTGTAATTACCCCAAATAATTAATTAATTAATTAATTAATATGGTTAAGGGGCAATTCGGGTAGAGGTGGCCGAATTTGACCCTTTAAGCGAAATCTAGCTCCACCCGGGTTCGAGCCTTGGTGGAAGTAATGATTTAATTGATTAAATTGTATTTAGTGAATTATTTAAATTAATTAATATTTAAATTGCTGACTTAGGAAAAAGGAAAAAAATCAGATTTTTTTAATTAATGATAAATCCTAATTTGACTAAGTCTCCACCTAATCTCCTAATCCTAAGCTAACACTATCACACGTTTCTCTCTACTCCTCTTTCAATTTCACGCTCAACTTTCTGTAAAACAAAAGAACAGAACAAAAATATAACAAAGTTCATCCACATTCAAGAACTTTATCGCTCACACTCAAAAGCAAAATAAGTTTAAAAATGAAAATTAAAAAAAATCAAGTTCTCGATGGATTGTGCTTCTGATTTCGGTGGTGAGACGTTGGATTAGTGGGGGGGTTTGGCATCACGTTAGAACCCCATTGAACGACTTCAAGTATGGGTTTTGTTCCCTCTTGGTCCCTTTCCCAAGAGATCCCTAAAGATCAAATTATTCACAATCAAAAACTAAGGTTGTCCCCATTGCATGTCCCTGTCATTATATCCTTTGAAAGATTCAAGTATGCGTTGGTATGACTTCTGGTAGATGATTTTAGGACTGGTTGTGATTACGTGTTTTATTGTGTATTCGGAATTATGTAGAAATGAAAGAGGTGTTCCAAAAATTTGAAGTTCGTTAACTTGTTTGTGCATGTGTGTGCCGTGAATTAGCCACAGTTTGAAGCTTGATATTGACATATTAAAATGTTATGAATTATGTATGTGCGAATATGTTAAAAACGTGATGTTCATATGAGTTCAAAGTTGCTGAATTGAATGATAATTCTTGACTGAAAGTAACCTTGAAAATGCACCTAAACATCTCCCTACAAACTACTCGAAATGTCTTAATGTTTAACGTGAAAGAGGGTGAGAAAATGGACTGCAAAAAGGTGATCAAATTTCCGAAAGTAACCATGACAAACTCACCTAAAGATGCCCTAGGTTCTACACGAAAATTGTCCTAAATCTAACGTTTAAAAGTTGAGAAAATGGACTGCAAAAAGGTGAACAAATTTCCCGCTTTTTGGAAATTAGTTTCGGCCAAGCTTACTGTAAAAAGTTGAGTTTTTTAAAAAAAATTAAAATGTATGTGGTCAGTGGGGATTGAACCCAAGACCTCACCACATACAAGTTATAAAAAAATTAAATAATAAAATGAGGTATGGGAGATTCGAAATGGGGTAAGGGTCATGTGAGAAGCTAGGAGAAAAATGAAAGAAAATGAAGTGAGGCGTGTGGGGTTTGAACCCACAACCTCTTGGATTGATGAAGGAGAGAGGAGAGAAATGAAATAAAGAAATAATAAAATGAGGTATGTGGGAATCGAACCAACAACCTCTCGGCCGAATGAAGAGGATTAAGGAGAAAAATAAAGTGGGGCTGTGGGGGTTCGATCCCACACCCTCTTAGTCTAAACGAAGGAATCAAGTAAAGAAAGAAAAAGAAAAGAATGTGGGCGTGGGGATTCGATCTTGTGTCCCCCAGGCCGAAATGTTTAAGACAAAAATCAAGAAAAGAAAGAAAGGAAGTATAGGTGTGGGGACTGGATCTCGGGTTCCCTAGCCAAGACTTTTATGTCAACAAAAATTATAAAGAAAAATAACTAAGTGTTATACAAGGGATTTAAAATCGGGTTCCCTTGCCCAATTCCGTGTTGACACATAATTCTTACGTGATTAAATAATTAATGAATGTTGCCTATAGGAATCAAAATTGAGACCTCGGCATACTTACAAGATGCATAAGTCTTGTAAAACATAATATTGGGTAACATGAATCACTTAAATGAACTATGAATGAAGCCTCATGGCTTGTGTGTGGACTCATAAGTCTAGCATACGTTTATCAAGTAAGTGAACCTAAGATGTTATGTGATGAATGATGAGACCTCAGAAGGGTTAAGTAAGAGTGTGAAACAGACTAAAAGGCCAAGTGCATTGGCATATGATGAAATGAACATTCGCGTAGAGGGGTGAGTAATTATGAAGAGAAATTGTTTTAAAGCTAATGAATGTGGTGACAACATGATAAGAGGCTAATGTGAAAGATGATAGCGATCTCAAATGAGCCTAAGCAAATGTTACCAAAACGTACTCGCATATGGGAGTGTAAAGTTAATGAAGAGACCAGTCTCTATGAACACTCTAATGAAAGTATTAAAGTTAATGCATACTTAATACTAATGATGAGATGAGAAATCATCTAATGAGCAATGATGCCCTCATGCTAGAATCCAGCTTCTATGTGTATGAGATGAATGAAATGGAACTTTATACTGAGCACCGATAGGCTAGATATGAGTGGCGATTCCTTCTTTTGGGATGGCAGAGGTTGTGTAATTCTCATGAGATGAGACTGTCCGTCCAGACCGGAAATGGGTCTCCTTATATCTGCTAGTGTTTGAACCTATGCAGCCAACATATGGATCTAGTAGGGTTGAATTCCCTATATACGCTAGCATGTTTTGGTTTCACTTTGGCCGGTGATTCCACCTCTTTTCGGTGTGTGGTAGACGTAGCATTTCATGGAGCTCACATGATCTATGTCGGTTAAAGTTAAAGTTCCCAAAGAGAGAATGAGGCCAGCCTCATGTAATGTACACAATGAAATGAACGATACCAAAGGTGTTTGGATAGGATAATCAAGAGGTGAACTAGACTGATGTATTGACACCAGGTCATTCTTAGTCATTGCACAATGAACCCAATGAGAGTCTTAAACTACATCCTAGGTATAGCTGGTGTTTACACTAGCCTATGAATGAAATGAAGTACGTATGAATGAATGAAGTAGACTCTGTGTTTGCTAAAGAAGGCTCCCTAGTTGAGGTCCCATATGTTAAGACCTCATTTTGGGAAGTCCTAATGTTAAGCCTATGATTCCAAGGTCTCATGGCATATGAACGAATGATATGAAATATGATATGTGCTATATGCAATATGTTATGTGGTATATGCAATATGTTATGTGTTGTGTGCAATATGATACGTATGATCATGCATGTTACTCTCATGGCATGACTTTCCTAATCCGATTTTGGCAAGTCCACTGACTTGACTTTCCATAACTCATATCGTTAGGAGAGAGCTATTCTAAATCATGCATGTCCGTGGTGTGTGCTTGCATATACCCATATTTAGTACAAGTCTGTACTAATTCCATACATTTATCTACTTTTAGGTGCAGGTGCAGCTGTACGTTAGAGCTTATGAGTCAACGCAGAAGTTATCCGGACGTGGAGCTTTCATCCGTATTTGGTAGTCCCTCATGATTTCGAGGATGCTTGCGGATTTATTCTGGCATAGACGTAGGCATGAGCTAGTGGAGTATGTTCCACTAGCGTTTCTTTTGTATTTACTTTTGGACGTTGTATTGGTGCCATTTTTGCAACTCTATATTTATGACTATATCTTTCATTTGATTATATTGATTTAGATGGTTGTTGTGAACGCTTATGAGTTTACGTAGATAGTATTATGCGAGATCAATGTTTTCCAATATAAAGTTTAAGTAAACAAAAGTTCAATTTTTCCGCTAAAATTAGCCTAGATGAAGTAACGACGACGTATGTGGGATTGTCTGTGACCTCTGAGTGGTCAACGACGCCGCTATCTTCTGGGGTCTATATTCTAGTCATGACAACTAAAGTACCCCTATGTTTTTAGAACCATAACCAACCTTTTGGACCATCCTAGGTTAGTTAGTTAGTTAGGTCAGTTAGTGAGGGTCTTGTACTGGTTAGGGAGCTTGGCCGCACGTGGCTGGACCCGCATGTGTGCCTGTCCCCAACCGCTCTAACCGAATCTGTTTGAGTGGTCCCTTGGCCAGTTGCACATGTTCTTGCACATGTGTTGCGTGTACTTTCCTAACTAACCATTATGGAGGGTTCATTTGGAGTGTTTACTTATTGTTTCACAGATCCTCACTATGTCCTTGGGCACTGCTTAATCTTGATCATTTTAAATGGTTATGTGCTATGGTACTAGGCTTGACACTTGGATGCCTAGAACCTAATATGTATATTTGGCATATACGCAGAATATAGTTATTTTAACTTAGGGTCTTCATTGCAGGTACAATTTCTCTATAAGCTTGGATTATATTATGCTTATTTGGGTATATATAGAAATTGGCTATCACCCCTTAGCCAATTTTCTATACTATGCCCAATATTTCTCAATATTGGGCATTGAGATGCCTATGTCCCCCCAATACGCATTCTTAAAGACCTACTAGGCTCTTCACTAGACATGTAATTTTTTGGAATGTTACAATTAGCACCCAAAAAGGTAGGCTGAATCGTGATAGTGGTATTGATCAAAAAATAAGGTATCTAAGACTATTCGATTCAATATTATTCAACATAAAATCTTATACATGTGTGTAATACCAATAACTGAGTTCCCTAAGTTCTATTCCTAGTAAAGGAACATAGTGGCAGCGTACTATCTCCGAATAGCTGAAAATATTTCTCCCTCTCCTAAGTTCATAGAACTACTTCGTTATATGTTCACTATTCAATACCTGTGTAATTATTCACCCTTGTGCTTGAATAGAAACGGTATTTGCAAAAGAAAGTATGGTGAATCCTCCTCTTAATCTGTTGAATTCAATTGCATCATTAAGTCCACAAGTAATGTGTTGATATTACATAGCTCCTTCTGTCATTGTTACTGCCTTGAAGTATTATTTTCACATCTTCTACTACTAGTTTGTATTCATGACCACCAATATAATAATCTCAAAAGATATATGATTGTCACACCACTAGACCACACCCTAGAATATATGGCACTCTCGGAGTGCGACCGACATACTTGACCTCTAGAAGATCTTGTACAAGCCCTTTGACATCATTCATCGCATACATGTATGAAAAGTAGTGCGATATTAAAACTTTTCACATGAAAATATCTCAAAACGTCTTTCATCTTAAAATCATAGAAAACACTAAGTCTCAATATAGGCCAATGTTAGACTCAACAATACTTAGGACACGACCCATACAATATGAATATAGAAATACTTAGTCTGTTACAATACTTTGAAATAAAAGACATCTAAAGAATATTATGTCCTCGAGTCAAGTGACGACATACTTCAACTTTGCTTGAGCTATAACTAGATTCCAAGCTTTCCTTCACGAAGCTTGTCACCTTCCACCTACACCTCTTAGATATAACAAACTGTATAGAATTAGTACAAAAGCTTGTACAAAGTATGTCTTAATGCATAAAATCATGAGAAACAAACATTTATGAGAAACATGCTCTTTTAGATTAAAAAATCACCTTAAAAGTATAAGAACCACATTTAAGTACCAATCATCACAAATAGAATCAAGCATACATCAAAACATATGGACATGAGATCCTCCTACCAAAGGTGATTCTAAGTCACACTTACGTGAGTTATGAAGCGACCGCCCATCCAATCCCTTCACACACACCTAAGAGATCCTTTAGACTACCTAAGATAAGATCATTCTCGCTACACACAATACCATACATATATATATCACATTCTCTTCCAAAAGGTTATCAAAAGACTTCCTTAAGTAATGCATGAAGAGACCGCTCATACACCCTCTCCAAGATTACCTAAATAATCCTCAAGACTACATAATTTTAGATCATGTCTACTTATTTAATTTACTTTCCCTATCTAGAACCATTCTTAAGACTTCCCTAGGTAAGACATGAAGTGACCATTCCTATGCCCCCTTCACACCTTAACTAGACAACCCTTAACTACTCTAGGTAAGTATGTATTTATTAACATACTTTTCATCTTAAGTCATTATCTTTATCAGTTCATTTCAGAGACATTCATCGCATATAAGGACATTCAAGTAATGGTCTTGGAGAATACCTAGGGACTCACTCAGTAAAATCTTCAAAAACTATTGTGCAATGTCTAGATAGCGTCTCATACCACTACCTAAAGTTCATAGGACTTTTCCAATAATTGCATGTATCCCACAGGATGAGAATAGGCAATAACCTACATAGACCATGGTAGCTAAGCATGGAATCCGGAGTCAACTGTACTCCGATAAAGGGTGTTCTACTTGCCAATGGTAGAACTTGGACACATCCCATGTAAGCACATAGTAAAGGAATATCGAGGGTTCATTTGTACTCTTGTCTCATACTTAACTAGAGGTACTACCCATGCATACTCACTCGGTGCTAGCCTTTGTTCTATAGATTAGTTCAATAAAGGAGTACATGAAGAGGTTCCATATCTAGTTCACAACCCAATCACATTACGCCTTACCAAGGAGGTCCCCTAGGGTTGCCTTATAATTGCTAAGAGGATAGATCATTGACTTTCCTTAGGATGATTTCATGTCGTTAAAGCCAATCAATCCCCAAGTCCACCATTCACACAAGAAGGACACCATTACGAGTTTCGACTTCAAGGATATCATAACCTTCCATCTAGGTTGAAGGCTTCACATAAATGACCTTCTTAGCAACATTCAAGGTCACATGTCATTGAGACATACAATACTAAGAAGCTCTAGAATACTAAGTCAAGAAGTCATATTCTCATTATATATCTATCAAGTAAGGGACACAAGTCTACCAAAATAAGACACAACATACTTCACATATAATATATCATTCTAGAAGCACATAGAGTAAACTGAACATACTTACTAGTCATCGTACACACTTCTATAGAATCATCAACATAAGTCATCCCAAATATCATATAATCTATAAAGAAACATCATACCTTAACATCAAGTAATAAGATAATGACCACACTATAGTCTAGTAGAGATACACATCCTCAACTAGAAGAACTCATGCTTTGACTCCAGATAAACACATATGTCATCTTGACATTCATAATATCCACATAATCAAGTTATAACATGAATAAGTCATAATACTTGAAGTAATGCCGACGAGGCCACGTTATTCATAATTCATAAAGTAGTGCCGACAAGGCCACATTAGTCACAAGTATAGCACATAAGCACCGCCACCATAAGTAGACCATACCAAGCATCATAATAATCTAAGAACTATACTACACACTATAGAGAAAGTTTGGTCAACATATCATTGATCCAACCTCACAACTTCAATCCATAGCTAAATCATCCAACACATACTGCCCTTACCCATGGCCATGATCACCAATTCAACTCAATATTTACAATAGACAATGAATTAAAGATAATTCAACATAGATTTTGTTAATTTAGCGCAGCATACTAACAATTCTAGCATGATTCTATCACAATTCAATAGCCTTAATCAAATTACCTAAGAATTCAATAACATTAATACATAATTAATTCACCCATAAAGTAGTTAAATCTAGGGCTACATGAATTACATGGGTTCATAGAGTATTTGAGTTAAAATCCTCTAATAAAGAACAATTCAATCAATATAAAGTGATTCAAAACCTTTAATTCAAGAACTAATGGATAGATTACTAAATTGGAAAATTCATCTTTTTGATAACTTTTTGAAATAATTGAAGTTCACTCCTTCAATGAAAGGGAATTCAAGGATTAAAAGCCATAAATTAATTGTGATGAAAATACCACTAAATTGATGGTGAAAAACTTGGAAAATCAGTCTTCTTCCTTAGAGCTTCAAAGCCTCATCAATTGAAGTTTTTGGAGAGAAGAGATGAAGATATTTTGTTTTGGACGTGAGGGTTATGATTTGAATGGTGACTTTGGTTTTAAAAAGGTTTAATAACCGTCTAGAATTAGTCCACAAAATACCCAAAAGACCACTGAACTTATAGGACCCTTTAACCAAGTTAAACTCATCTTAAATTTCCGAAATTATCGTCGGGAAACAAGTCCGCGACGCGGACCAGTTCCCGGATGATTTTCTTAAATTATATCTCGAATCAGTGGAGTCCTCCATGTGTCCGCGATGCGGAGAAATATTTTTTCTCTTGGTGGACCAAGTCCGCGATCCTCTGGGTGTTGTTCCCGGTCCTTTCCAACTGAATATGCTCGTATAAAAGTTTAAGACCTCTCACATAAATTTCAACCAAAAATAACACGTAAAACTCAAAGAAATATGATAAGACACACAAGGTCACTTCAAGGCAAACCTTTCGAACGTCATGGACGTTTTTGGACGTTTGACCTCCAGATTTCATGAAACTTGACACACTGACTATAAACACTATTAGTACTCATATAAGGACCTCATAAGATCATGACACACATATAAACACATAAAAACACATAAGGCATATAGGTGACTTATTCGTCGAATGTCTTGGTCGTCCCTTGACGTTTGGCTTCCAACTCACCTAAATATTTAGACATTGCCTCATTACCACATTTTAAAACATTTAAGGACCTTACCCCCCTATGAAAAACATGTTACGTGTAACAACCCTAAAAATGAATAAGATAAATGCTTAAGGTGTCAAGAATGCTTGCGATTAGACCAAGGTTCACACGGATTAATACGCGTAAAATCAGACCTCAGAACCCTTACTACGGCCAAGCCAACTAACTTGGGGAGTTAGTTGATCTTGGAAAGGTTGGAACCAACCATGTAAGGCTCTCGAAAATGAAGATTTAATCGAAAGAGTCTTTATCGGACTTAAAAGAGGAAATTTTAAGTTTTGAGGGTCCAGGGGTAAAATGGTCTTTTCCAGGCCAAGGGTAATATTGTAATTATCCTAAGGAATTAATTAATTAATTAATTTAATTAAAGCATCAATTCGGGTTGGGTCGACCCGAAGTGACCCATTTTCGCGAAATGGTGTAACTCGAGTTCGAGCCCCATTGGAAGCAATGAATTTATGATTTACTTATTATTAAAATCTGATTTTTTGTAAGGGCAAAATGGTCCTTTCATGTATAATTAATTAAATCAGATTTTAAGTATTAAGGAGAGTCCTAAATTGACTAAGTCATCATCTAATCCTAAACAACTTCACACGTTTCACTCTCTCACGTCTATCACATCTTCACGCTCAAAACTCTCTTGTTTCTCTCTGCCAATTAACATAAAGAACAGAAGCCTTAACAAAAGTTCTTCACACTTGAAGAACTCACGAAAAAATCTAAGAAAAACAAGTTAATCAAAAACGTTAAGGCAAGGGGAGATTCCGTCGAGTTGGTGGTGAAACTTTATGTGAGTGGACGTGGTTTTGGAGAAATATTTGGGAAGCAACTACACGTTTGAACAAGCAAATTAAGGTATGGGTTTCTTTCCTCTTGGTCCCTTTCCCAAGACACCCCTTAAAATTCAAGATATTCATTCCGAAAACTAGGATTGTTCCCCGTTGCATGTCCCTGTCACTAGCTCCCACTGAATTTTAGGTTGGGTATGTTTGCTGGTACAAAGTACGGACGAAATGTGTTTTCGTGATGTTTATGTTTAAGTATGCATGTTCGAAATTTTGTGAATATTGATTATGTTGACCGAAATCATGTGAAAAAATGATGTGTGTGTGCAATGTGTGGCAGTGAAGTACTCACTGTTTTGGAGATGTGTAAAGGCATGTTAATTCTTGTATTTTATGTACTAAAGTTGTACACAATGTGATGTTCATATGGGGGTGAAGTTACTAATTTTGAGTGAAAACACTTGACAATGTAACTACTAAACTACACCTAACAATGCACTAAATGCTTGGTGAAATGCCCTAACAAACTAACATGAAAAGGATTGATGAAAGGAAGGTAAAAATCAAAAATAAATTTCCAGCTTGGTGTACCTTAATTTCGTTCAAAAAGAAGGTTGGAAATCTGGAAATTAACACATTTTAAAGAGGTGAGGCCACCAGGATTCGAACATGTGACCTCACCCTTTGGCTACTGGAATTCGTGAGAAAGGAAAATGAAAAGGGGGCTGGGGGAATCGAAAATGGGTCTGCTGGGTTAGTAAGAAGAGAACAAGAATTAAAATAAATGAATGGGAGGCGTGGGAATCGAACCCACGACCTCCAGGCAGCTAGTGAAAGAAGAGAAAATGTGAGGCGTGGGAATCGAACCCAGGACCTCAAGGCTGGAAAGAGAAGGCGAAATTAATTAAGAAAAACAAAGTGAGGCTGTGGGGGATCGATCCCACAACCTCACTGCCAAAAGCCTAACTTAGTGGATTTTTAATTAAAAATAAAGATAGGAGGTTGTGGGGGTTCGAACCCACAACCTCACAGCCTAGTGAAATTAAAATTAAAATAAGGAGGTTGTGGGGGTTCGAACCCACAACCTCCCCATTTCCCAGGGAAAATTAAGAATAAATAAAAGAGGTTGTGGGGGTTTGATCCCACAACCTCTTGGTTTAGGCGAAATTGGGCAATCAGATATCAATGAAAAATAAAAAGGGGTTGTGGGGGGGGGGGGGGGGGGTTCGAACCCATAACCCTTCGGCCAACTTAAGAGGAAAACCAAGTAGAAAATCTATGATACAATGTTAATATTGGGATTAAAATTAGAGTCCCAATATCATGGAGATTAAAAATAAAATCAATGAAAAATGTAAATATTATCCAATTGATTCGAACTTGGGTTTCCTTGTCCAAACTTCCGTATTGATACATAAGTCATACGTGAACAAAATATCCAATAATACTGCCACCTACTTAGATCGAAATCAAGATCTTGGCATATATACAAGATACATAAGTCTTGTACTACATAATCTTAGGAATGTATGAATCACTTAACTAATTATGAAAGAAGCCTCATGACTTGTGTGTATAGACTCATATGTCTAGCATACGTTTTAAACAAGTGAACCTAAGATGTATGTAATGAAATGATGTAACCCTAGAAGGGTTAAGTATGAGTGTAAAACACACTAAATGGCCTAGTGCATTGGCATACGATGAAAATGATTATTATGTAATGAAATAACGAAACCCTAGAAGGGTTAAGTAAGAGTGTGAAACACACAAATGGACAAGTATATTGGCATATGATGAAATGAACATTCACGTAAAATGGGGTGAGTAATTATGAAGAGCAAATGTGCTAATGTTAATGAATGTGGTGACAACATGATATGAGGCTAATGTAAACGATGAGAACAATCTCAAATGAGCCTAAGTATATGTTACCAAAACGTACTCACCTATGAGAGTGTAAAGTTAATGAAGAGACCAGTCTCTATGAACACTCTAATGAAAGTATTGACACTAACACACTTAATACTAATGATGAGATGAGAAATCATATAATAAGCTATGATGTCCTCATACTAGAAGCCAGCTTCCATAACGTATGAGTTGAATGTGATGGAACTTTATACTGAGCACCGATAGACTAGCTATAAGCGGTGATGCCTTCTTTAGGGAAGGGCAGAGGTTCACGTAACTCTCATGAGATGAGACTGTCTGGCTTGCCGAGTTTGGGGCTCCTTATATCTCCTGGTCTTCGAACCTATACTGCCAATATAGGGATCTGGCGGGGTTAAATTCCCATGTACGCTAGCATGTTTTTGGGTCACTTTGGCTGGTGATTCCACCTCTTTTCGCTGTGGGGGAGACACTGGATTTCATGATGCTCACATAATCTATGTCGGTTAAAGTTAAAGTTCCCAATGAATGAATGAGGCCAGCCTCAAATGAAGCACATAGTGAAATGAATGATACCAAAGGTGTTAGGATAGGATAATCAAGAGGTGAGCTAGACTCAGGTAATCACACTAGGTTATTCTTGATCATTGCACAGCAAACGCGATGAAAGTCTTAAACTACACCCTAGGTATAGCTGGTGTTTACAGTCGCCTATGAACGAAATGAAATGAAGTACATATGAATGAATGAAGCAGACTCTGTGTTTGCTAATGAAGACTCCCTAGTTGAGGTCCCATATGTTGAGCCCTCATTTTAGAAAGTCTTAATGTCAAGTCCATGATTCCAAGGTCTCATGGCATATGAATGAATGATATGAAAGAATCTATATGCTATAGGTTATGTGCTATGATATGTGCTATGTGTAGTTACGTATTGTATGCAATATGATATTTATGATGATGCATGTTACTCTCATGGCATGACTTTCCTAATCCAAAATTGGAAGTTTCACTAACTTTCCTAATCTCAATTTGTCAAGTCCACTGACTTGACTTTCCATAATCATGTTGTTAGGAAAGAGCTATTTTTTCTCATGCATGTCCTTGGTGTGTGCTTGCATATACCCATACTTAGTACGAGTGTGTACTAACCCTATACAACTCTACAATTTTAGGTGCAGGCACAGGTGGACGCTAGAGCTACAGGTTGACGCTGAAGCTATCCGGACGTCGAGCATTCATCCGGACTTGGTAGGCCCTCATGCTTTCGAAGATGCTGCCATTTATATTCTAGCTTAGTTTTAGAGTTGAGCTAGTGGAGCATGTTCCACTAGTATTTCTTTCCTGTTTTATTCAGACATTGTATTGGTGCCATTTTGGCAAGTACATCTTTATTACTATATTATACTATTTCTTTCATTTGATGATCTTACTATTAGATGGTTGATGGTGAACAATTATGTAATGATGAGAATGCTTAATAAGTATGTTAAGAAACAAAAAGTTTCAAATTTTCCGCTAAAATTAACCTAGATGAAGTAAGAATGACGTAAGTAGGCTTGTCTACGACCTCTGAGAGGTCAACGACGCCGGTCTCGTCTAAGGTCTAGATTCTGGTCGTGACATTAGGCTCTAGTTACATATAAGTAGTTTTAGAGGTGTTACAATGATTATCCAAAGAACAATCTAAAATGAGTTATGAACTAATAAACAACAGTCTCAAAGATTAAACAATCTAAGTGAAGCAATGTGTATAATTATGGGCGGCATCCTAGGGGTAAATTCCTAGCATGGGTCGATCCAAACTAATACATAAGGGTGGCAGCTCAGGGGAGAAAGACTAGCTTGGGTCAGTCCCTATTGGTATAGAAGGGTGGCAGCTTAGCGGCGAAAGCCTAGCATGGGCCGATCCCAAATTGTGTAATTATATCCTAGGGGTTAAAATGCCTAGCATGGGTCATACTCTTCTACCATTGAACATCTGGTCACTTGTATCACATTCCCTATAAGGATTATAACGTACGGAATAGTAATAAAAAGAATGTAACATACATTATTCCTCAAGTATAAGCAAAGAAGGTCTTCTCTCTTAATCTATATACTCATATGTTTATACTTGATTTCATTTGATCCCACGTATTACATTTGCTATTGACTTACATATTCAGTACATTTTTTCGTATTGATGTCCCTCGCAGGGGATGCTACATTTCATGCTGCAGGCATAGGTATACTAGCTAGTAGACCTCCTCCGTAGGAGCAAACGACACTCATCTACTTTTGGTGAGATCCCGGTTGATTTGGAGATTTATTGAGTCCTTGGTAAATTCATTTTAGTATTTTATCATAGTTAAGTGTAAGGCATGGTCTTTCCAGACCTACTCTAGATTTTCTATCTTTTATAGGCATTATAGACGTATGTATATGGTTCAGTTGTGTTTTAAAGAATTGTGTCCCCAACGGCAAAGTCTTGTATATAAATTTTTGGTCTACTTATGTTGGTTCTTATCGCTGCATCCTATGTGAACTTGTCACACGATTGTTATAGTTATGTGCATAGAAGGAATAGGTTACATGTTGGTTTACTCGGGCCTTTAGGGCATCGAGTGACTGTCCGTCTTATTGAGATTTGAGGCATGACAAAAGTGGTATAAGAGCAAGTCATCCAAGGGAGTCTAGAATGTTGTGTTTGTGTATAGTCTTGTTTATAGATGTGTTGTGAACCACATTTATAAACATGATGCTTTGGAACATGTAGGAGTTGTCTCTTTCTTTTCATTTCTTAGATCGTGCGATAGAACAGTGTTTTAGGTTAGTCATATCTAATTTATAAATTGTTTTATAATAGCAAAGATGTCATTTACGAGAAGGAATAAAAGTACTTGTAAAAGAGTAGATGTGTGTCACATCCAGGGAGCGGCCCCTAGACGTAACCGGCGTCGTTGTCCTCTTTGAGGATTAGGACTAGCCTCTTAGCTTACATCATTACATTCATAGGTTAACAATGTGGAAAATTTAAAACTTTTTGATTACTTGTACATTGAGGTGTACTTAGACCTCTCGCTTACGCATAATATACATTTATATTGAGTATATAAAGACCCTTCTTATAAGAAGATTACATACTCTTCTACTTTTATTGCACATACATAGTATAAGATAGTCTCATAAGAAGTCTATAACATGGTCTCATATTAAGCCATCTAGATAAGAGTATCACAATTTAGGCATAACCCTTACATCAACAATTATAGACACATATAGGCTTTACAATTATAGTACAAAAATGAAAGAGAATGAACAAAGTGTCTTTAAGACTAAACAACATCTAATAGGTAGATAAAGGCATTGTCCTCGGAAAGTGACGACCTACCGAACTTGGAAGATAAGAATCCAAGTTGTCTTCAAAGCATTCTCTAATATCAATGGACGGATCCTACATTTGTAGTAAACATCAAACATGGGTTAGTACACACTTGTACTAAGTATGTGTATATGCACCTAAAACAAGTGAAATCATGCTAAAAAGGACATTTGATCAAAACCATGCTAAAGTACTTTTGAAAAGCCTTATGCATAATCAAGAATTCAGATCAGCCAATTATCACATAATCCATAAGTCAAACCCATGTACGACACAAGACCAATATGAATAAGTAATAGTCAAGTAAACATATACAAGAGTTCATAATATCATAATATAAGCAAGACCCTTACTCATAACAAACAATTTAGCATATTAGTGCAAAGACCAAGCAAATCCCCATAACCTTACTCAATCATGTAAGACAAACAAAGGATCACATATAATGTCTAACTCAACATAACATAACATCAATAATTACCATCATTATATTGAGCAATATAGACCAATAACATGTTCATAATTGAAACTAATATCATATAGGATCATCAACATGTAAAGTCAACATCTTCATAGCATAAACATTATAAGAATACAAGAACAACCTCCTAAGGATTCCCTCAAGGCAAACTAGTGCAAGGCATAGGGAGAGTCCCATACTGTCACGACCCGAAACCATACCCTAGAAGATAGGAGACAATCTTGGATTGTAACCGGCGTCGTCGACCTCTCGTAGGTCTAAGACAAGCCTCTCATATCATTCATTGCATAAGCATAGTAAATTTAGCAGAAAATTTAAAACTTTTCATAGCACATCATATGCTAGAAACATCACATCATATATATATAAAACATGTGTCATAATACATATTTAGACTCTAAGTCTCTTTGCCATCTTAGACTCAACAACTTTAGAGTACATTAAGGACAAAGCCCTTAAGACATAATACAAAGCTATACATTACTAAATAGACCTTACAATAAGTACACATTAGGACATCCTTGAACTTAAGGATTCCTTTCCTTGAGCTTGGGAAATCACCTATCAAGCTCTTAAATCATAGACCTCCTTTAAGCATTCCATAACCTACACTTTATGTAAAAAGTAGAGCAGAATGGAATTAGTACAAGAATGCACTAAGTATGACAACCATGAAAAAACATGCATTTAAAAGGGACATTTCCTTTGAAATCATACTTCATGCCATTTTAAGTAAATCATCATAAAATCTTTATCAATAGCATTTATATCATTCACATACTTCATAGAAACACAATCAAATGCTAAATATCATAGAAAAGCACATATAGAATTTAATCCCCATTTGAGGTCACTTTATAGTAAACTCACTCTTCTTAACATTAACTCTTTCTTTTAATTCATTAGTCTTCCAAGTAATCCCTTAAGGATACTTGGTGCAATGTATCACCTTAGGAACATAAGAGAAGACCATACATAGCATCTACACAAGACAACACATGCCATCATATAAGTATAGTGCAATATAAACCTAGTTAAACCAAGACTACAATATCATACATAAAGGACACATACATAATCATATGCATTAGGGTACCTTCCTGTCACGACCGGAATCTAGACCCCAGACGAGATCGGCGTCGTTGACCTCTCAGAGGTCGCAGACAAGCCTACTTACGTCATTCTTACTTTACATAGGTTAATTTTAGAGGAAAATTTGAAACTTTTTGTTTCTAAACATTACTTACTAAATACTTCTAATACATTATTAATTCGTTCAACATCAACCATCTAAACATTAAGAGATAATCAAATGAAAGAAATAGTTCAATAACATAATCGTATAATTGCCAAAATGGCGTCCATACATAGTCCGAATAAAATAAGAAAGAAACACTAGTGGAACATGCTCCACTAGCTCAACTCCTAAACTAAGCTAGAACATAAATAGTAGCATCCTCGAAAGCATGAGGACCTACCAAAAACCGGATGAATGCTTGACGTCCGGATAACTGCAGCGATGATCCTGTAGCTCTACCGTCCACCTGTGCCTGCACCTAAAATAGTAGAGTTTGTATAGGGTTAGTACACACTTGTACTAAGTATGGGTATATGCAAGCACACACCAAGGACATGCATGAGAAAGAATAGCTCTTTCCTAACAACATGATTTTTGGAAGTCAAGTCAGTGGACTTGCCAAATTGAGATTAGGAAAGTTTCCAAATTTGGATTAGAAAAGTAAGTGAGCTTTCCAAATTTGGATTAGGAAAGTGATACCATGAGAATAACATACATCATCATACTTTTCACATTTGTACACAACACATAACATTTACACATAGCACATATCATATAGCATACAGTACATTTTACATGTAGCACATAACTTCTTTCATATCATTTATTCATATACCATGAGACTTTGGAATCATGGACTTTACATTAAGACATCCTAGAAATGAGGGCTCAACATATGGGACCTCAACTAGGGAGTCTTCATTAGCAAACACAGAGTCTGCTTCATTCATTCATACGTACTTCATTTCATTTCGTTCATAGTCCAGTGTAACCACCGGTTATACCTAGGATGTAGTTTAAGACTTTCATTAGGTTCATTGTGCAATAACCAAGAATGACCTAATGTCATTACTTGAATCTAACTCACCTGTTGATTATCCTATCCTAACACCTTTGGTATTCATTCATTTCATTATGTGCATCATTTGAGGCTGGACTCATTCATTTATTGGGAACTTTAACTTTAACCGACATAGATCATGTGAGCATCATGAAATCCAGTGTCTCCCCCACACCGAAAAGAGGTGGAATCACCGGCCAAAGTGATCCAATAACATGCCAGCGTACAAGGGAATTTAACCCCTCCAGATCCCTATATTGGCAGTATAGGTTCAAAGACTAGGAGATATAAGGAGACCCATACTCGGCAAGCCGGACAGTCTCATCTCATGAGAGTTACGTGAACCTCCGCCCTTCACGAAAGAAGGCATCACCGCTCATAGCTAGTCTATCGGTGCTCAGTATAAAGTTCCATTTCATTCATCTCATACGTCATGGAAGCTAGCTTCTAGTATGAGGACATCATAGCTCATTAGATGATTTCTCATCTCATCATTTGTATTGAGTGTGTTAAGTTCAATACTCTAATTAGAGGGTTCATAGAGACTTGTCTCTTTATTATCTTACACTCTCATAGGTGAGTACGTGTTGGTAACATTTACTTAGGCTCATTTGAGATTACTCTCATTATTTACATTAGCCTCATGTCATGTTGTCACCTCATTCATTATCATTAGCATCTTTGCTTTTCATAGTTACTCACCTTTTATTATGTGAATGTTCATTTCATCATTTTATTGTTCATCTTATCATATGCCAATGTACTTGGCCATTTAGAGTATTTACACTCATACTTAACCCGTCTAGGGTTCATCATTTCATTTCATACGTCTTAGGATCACTTACTTTTGAACGTATGTTAGACTTATGAGTCTATACACACAAGCCATGAGGCTTCATTCGTAGTTTATTAAGTAATTCTTACATTCCTAAGATTATGTAGTACAAGACTTATGTATCTTGTAGTTATGCCAAGATCTTGAATTTGATCTAAGTAGGTGGCATTATTCTTTGATGATTTGTTCACGTATGACTTATGTATCAAACGGAAGTTTGGGCAAGGAATCCCAAGTCTTGAATCAGTTGAATGTCATTTACATTATTAATTGATTTTATTCTAATAGTCATAACATTTTAACTCTAAATCAAATCACAATGTTTACATTGAAGGGTTACTTGTCTATTTAAAACTTTCCTTGCATTGGCCAATGGGTTGTGGGTTCAAGCCCCCACAACCCCATTTTCGTTTTTTCTCTTATTAGTTTCGGCCTATTGGAGACTTTGGGACCCGAGATCGAGTCTCCTCAGCCACACTACAATTCTCCTTTATTTTCCTTTCCCTTCCATTCGCTTAAGGCTGAGAGGTTGTGGTTTCGAACCCCCACAATCTCTTTATTTTATTCTCCTTTTTGAAGTTGACTATTTGAGTTGACTGTGAGGTTGTGGGGTCAAATCCCCACAGCCTCATTTTATTTTTATATTATCTCCCTCATCCGCATAGAGGTCGTGGGTTCGAATCCCACGCCTCTCAAAACTTTTTCTTCATTTTTCCTTTCCTTGTTTTCTAACCGAGAGGGTGTGGGTTCGAATCCCACCCCTCTCATTTCTTGTTTTCTTTTTCTTCACTCTTATTCCCCAGCCATCATAGGTTCGAATCCCCCTCACCACACGAATTTCTTCTTCTTTAATTAAACAATTTTTTTTTATTTTTAAAGGGGTGAGGTCTCGGGTTCGACCCTCAATGACCTCACCTTATTTTCCTTATTTTTTCTTGGCATTTGAATCACCTTAGTTTGGCAGAGACATATTAACAAAATGTTGGAAATTCAAAGTAATTACTTTACTCATTTTTTTATCTCCTTTTGTTAGTAAATTCGTAGGACAATACATAGTTCATTTGGTACGTACTTTACCACAATTTTTCACACTTCTTAACCAAAATGTTTGCTTCTAAATTCAGCCACACTTCATATCACATGAACATCACATTTTACATCAATTAGTGTACATAAAACAACAAACAAAACATTAACAAAATTAAGCCTCTAGGCCGAGACTCAACATGTCATACACATTTTCTTTCCTTAATTCGAACACGCACATAGTTGTCTTTTCATGAATTAACGTACATCAAATACATTAACATTCATCACAAATATCACATAATCCTAAGTCTACCAGCATTCATACCAACCTGCATTCGTTGGGATCTAATTACAGGGACATGCAACAAGGGATACAACCTTAGTTTTTGAACCGAATTTACTGAGTCCTACGGGTCTCTTGGGAAAGGGACCAAGAGTAAGAAGACCCATATCTTTGTTTTCTTGTTAGATGTTCAAAATGCTGCCCAAGAACTCCTCCACAAATCAGTCCAAACGCTCACACTCACACCTCACTCGACTAGCATAGTATGTTTTGCTTAACGTTACCGAATTGCTTTCTCTTTTGTGTTTTGCTTGTGAATTCTTCAAGCATGAAGAATTTTTGTTTTCTTCTGACTTTTGTTCACGTTTGCAGCCAGATAGTGTGTGAGAAAGAGAGAGAAATCGTGCAAGAGAGTGTGGGGAAATGGGAGATACAAGTCTAGTGTAGGTAGGACTTTGTGGTTTGAATTAGTCAATTTATTAATTAATAAAAATTAATAAAAAATCTGATTTCTTTTTCCTAAATCAGATATTACTAATTATTTATTAAAACTAAATTAACACATTAAAATAAAAGCAAGTTAAATCTTGCTCTTAGTGGGGTTCGAACCCGGGTGACCCCGTTGTGCGAAAATGGGTCACTTCGGGTTGCCCCACCCGAATTTTATTATTTTTTTAACTTAATTAATTAAATAATTAATTACTCAGGATAATTACAATATTACCCTTGGCCTAGAAAAGACCATTTTACCCTTGGACCCTCAAAACTTAAAATTTCTTCTTTTGAGTCCGGTAAAAACTCTTTCGATTAAACCTTCATTTTCGTGAGCCTCACATGGTTGGTTCCAACCTTTCCAAGCTCAATTAACTCCCCAAGTTAGTTGGTTTGGTCGTAGTAAGGGTTCTGAGGTCTGGTTCTACGCGTATCAATACGTGTGGACCTTGGTCTAATCACAAGCATTTTTGAAAAACCTAAGTCTTGATCCTATTCATTTTTAGGGTTGTTACATTATCCCCCCCTTAGGAACATTCATCCCCGAATGACACTACTACTTCATGTTGTAATGCCAGTCAGGTCGTAATAAAAGCACTATACACAGTCAATCAATAGCAACAAATTACGGGGAGGTAAGGAAGCATAGGTTTAAGAGTATAAAGTCTAACCTCAAGAGCTGAACAAGTGAGGGTAGCGGGCCCTCATGTCGGCCTCAGCTTCCCACGTAGCACCCTCAACAAGATGATTTCTCCACAATACTTTCACCGTGGCAATCTCCTTGTTCCTCAGCCGCTTGACCTTTCTGTCTAAGATCTGAACCGGTACCTCCTCATAAGACAAGTCTTCATCAACCCCCAAACCTTCAACAGATAAGATTGATGCTGGATCACCTAGGCACTTCTTCAACATAGATACATGAAAGAATGGATGGACAGAAGCTAACTCTGCGGGCAATGCCAACTCATAGGCCACCTCAACCACACGCTGTAGGATCTCATATGGCCCAACATATCTCGGACTCAGCTTCCCTTTCCTACCAAATCTCATCACCCCTTTCATAGGTGATATTTTTAAGTAAACCTGGTCACCAACATCAAACTCTAAGGGTCGCTTTCTGTTATCAGCATATGACTTCTGCTGACTGTACGCAGTAGCCAACCTGTCCCTAATTATTCTGACCTTCTCTAAGGCCTCATGAATGATCTCCGGCCCCAAAATGGATGACTTTCCAACCTCGAACCACCCAACTGGAGATCTACACCTCCTACCATACAATGCCTCAAACGGTGCCATCCCAATGCTGGAGTGATAGCTATTATTATATGAGAACTCTATCAAAGGCAGATGGTCATCCCAGTTACCTGTGAAGTCAATCACACACGCCCTGAACGTATCCTCCAACGTCTGAATGGTGCGCTCTGCCTGCCCATCTGTTTGAGGCTGAAAGGCAGTGCTAAGCTTCACCTACGTACCCAAGCTCTTCTGGAAAGATCTCCAGAAATGAGAAGTAAACTGAGCTCCTCTGTCTGAAATAATAGACAAGGGAATCCCATGCCATCTCACAATCTCATCAATGTAGAGCCTCGCATAATCCTCTGCTCGGTAAGTAGACTTTACAGGGATAAAGTGGGCAGACTTAGTCAACCTGTCCACAATAACCCATATAGAGTCATGCTGCCTCCTAGTCCTCGGAAGCCCAACCACGAAGTCCATGTTAATGGCCTCCCATTTCCAAGTCGGAACCTCAATAATCTGCGTCAGACCACCATGCTTAAGATGCTCTGCCTTAACCTGCTGACAATTAGGACACTTGGCCACATATTCTGCAATGTCCTTCTTCATTCCATTCCACCAATAAATCTACTTGAGATCATGATACATCTTGGTGGAACCTGGATGTATAGAATATCTGGAACCATGGGTCTCTACAACAATCCTGATCCGCAAATCACCCACACCTGGCACACACAGCCTGTCCTGATATCTAAGTATGCCATCACCTCCCAAAGCGAAAAACTCATTCATCTTCAGCAGCACTGAGTCCTTCAACTCCATCAACACGGGATCTAGATGCTGACCCTGCTTGACTTCAACTACCAAGGATGATTCAGAACTAGGATGAACTGAAACATCCCCACTAGTGGAGTCAACCAAATGCACACCCAGTCTGGCCAGTCTGTGTACATCTTTTACCAGCTCCCTCTTCTCATCCTCAATGTGAGCTTTACTTCCCATGCTCATCCTGCTCAAAGCATCTGCTACAACATTAGCCTTACCTGGATGATAGTGCACATTCATGTCATAATCCTTCAGCAGCTCCAACCATCTCCGCTGACGAAGATTCAACTCCCTCTGTGTGAACACGTACTGGAGACTTTTATGGTCTGTGAACACATCTACATGCACTCCATACAGATAATGCCTCCACAGCTTCAGTACAAATACCACAGCTGCCAACTCCAGGTCATGAGTTGGATAATTATTCTCATGAACCTTGAGTTGTCTGGATGCATAGGCTATCACCTTGCCAACCTGCATAAGAACACAACCCAAACCAACCCTAGATGCATCACAATAAACAGTGTAGTTCTCACAACACTTTGGCAAGGTAAGCACCGGGGCTGAAGTGAGTCTGTCCTTGAGCTCCTGGAAACTCTTCTCACAAGTCTCCGTCCATTCGAATTTGGCTTTCTTCTTAGTCAAAGCTGTCAATGGGGCAGCAATGGAAGAAAAACCCTCCACAAACCTGCGATAGTAACCAGCCAATCCCAAAAAGCTACGGATGTCAGTAGGAGTAAGAGGTTTTGGCTAGTTCTTCACAGCCTCAGTCTTCCTGGGATCCACCTCCACGCCCTGATCGGACACATCATGACCCAAGAAGGTCACTGATCTCAGCCAGAATTCACATTTGCTGAATTTGGCATACAACTGATGCTGTCTAAGTACCTGCAAGGTTAGTCTCAAATGTTGTTCATGCTCTTCCTTGGTCTTAGAGTAGATGAGAATGTCATCAATGAATACTATGACGAAAGAGTCAAGGTATTCACGGAAGACCCTGTTCATGAGGTCCATAAATGCAGCAGGTGCATTCGTGAGACCAAATGACATGACTAAAAACTCATAGTGACCATAACGGGTACGAAAGGCTGTCTTTGGGATATCTCCATCCCTAGCCCTAAGCTGATGATACCCTGAACGAAGATCAATCTTAGAGAAGAAACTAGACCCTTGGAGTTGGTCAAACAGATCATCTATTCTGGGGAGTGGATACTTATTCTTTATAGTGACTTTGTTGAGCTGCCGATAATCGATACACATTCTAAGGGTTCCATCTTTCTTCTTTACAAACAACACTGGAGCGCCCCAAGGGGATATGCTCGGCTGTATGAAACCCTTGTCAGTGAGATCTTTTAACTGCAACTTCAACTCTTTGAGTTCAGCTGGAGCCATTCTGTAAGGAGGAATTAAGATTGGTTTAGTATCGGGTTCTAAATCGATACCAAAATCTATCTCTCGAAGGGGAGGGACTACAGGTAAATCATCAGGGAACACATTTAAGAAGTCATTCACTACAGGTGCAGAGTCTATGGAAGGAATGTCATGATCTAAATCATTAACACTCACAAGATGACACAATAACCCCTTGGACATCATTTTATTGGCCTTAAGGTTAGAAATCAAGGGGTTAGGACGACTCGAATTGTACCCCTCCGAGACTAACTCTTCTTCATTTGGAAAGCAAAATCTCACCACCTTACTACGACAGTCTAAGCAAGCATAGCAACTGTGAAGCCAATCCATGCCAAGAATAACATCAAAATCATGCATGGGTAACTCAATCAGGTTTGCACACATAGTTTTACCACTCACAACTATTGGGCAATCTTTGTACACTCTATCAGTTCATACATTCTCTCCTAAAGGTGTACTAACCACTATAGGATCATGTAGAATTTCAGGCAACACCTCAAAAGTAAGAGCAAGCAGAGGAGTTACAAAGGAAAGTGTAGACCCTGGATCAAGTAAAGCATAAACAGTAGTTGAGAATACTTGCAGCATACCTGTGACCACATCAGCGGACTTCTCCTGCTCCTCTCTGCCCTTCAGGGCATAGAACCTGTTCCTCTTAGGAGGCTCGGCTGCTGCTGCACCCTGTGGATTAGGCCTAGGCTGAGTATTACCTCCAGCCTGACCTCTGTTCTGTGGACAGTCTCTGACCATGTGTCCACTCTTACCACAACCGAAGCAGGCATTAGTGCCCTGTCTGCACTCTCCACTGTGAGCTCGGCCATACTTAGCACAAATCTTCTTAGTACGCTGCATCTCACCTCCATTTCCCTTCTTGGGATCAGGTCTGCCTCCTTTAGGTGTAGCACTCCTCTGAGGATTAGAATTCCCAGAACTCTGTTGCCCCTTTTTGAACCTTGGTTGATCACGGACGCCAAAGTTATTCCTGTGGCCTCCGTGACTGGGTCCTGCCTAGTCTTGAGGCCTGGGCCTCCTAGCATCACAAACACCTCTTTTTCTGCGGCTGTCCTCTACCTGTTGGACATGCACCATCAACCTGGAAAGATCCATATTGTCATGGAGCATAGCAGATCGACACTCCTCCTCCAGGTCTCCATTGATTCCTGTGAGGAACCTGCTCATCTCATCCCTGCTGTTAGAAACCAGGGAAGTAGCATACCTTGACAGCTTAACAAACTTCAGGGAATACTCCCTGACTATCATGGAGCCTTGTTTGAGGTTGATGAATTCCTCAACCTTGGGCTCCCTCATCTCCCTGGGAAAGAATCTCTCCAGAAATGCTGTCTTGAACAGCTCCCATGTGACTGGTACTCCACCTAAGACACGGCTATCTTGCCACATCTTGCACCAAGTCTGTGCAACATCCTTGAGCTGGTAGGAAGTCAGCTCAGCCTTCTCAATGTCAGTGTCCCCCATAGCCACCAGGATTTTATGCACCTCATCTACAAACTCTTGAGGATCCTCCGATGTCTTAACCCCTATGAAAATGGGAGGATTCATCCTCGTGAAATCCCTCAGTCTGTCCGCCATGCTACGGACCGGTGGGTTCTCCCTCTGAACATCCTGCCTGTTGACCTGGGCAGTCATAGCCTGGGCCTGCATGGTAATGACCTGTGCCATTTGGGCTAAAGATGCCCGCACGTCAGCATCAGTCAACCCAGCTGGGTTAACTGGCATGGCCACTCCTTCAGCTGGAGCCTGGGGTAGATCCTGATTACCCCCAGCAGCTGCTCCTCCTCTCCTCTGACCAAATCCTCTCTTAGTGTTCATTCTCTGGAAAAACAAAAAGGATTGATGTTAGACACGCTCATAACACCAAGAATTCAGACATTTAGAAAAGCAGGATAAGATCAGAAAAAGGGAAAAATTCCTACGCATCATGCAGTCTCTAATCCAGGATAGTGGTGCACTTCACTACCATGACTTAGAAACTACTCAATGTGGTTGATGTGAACTTATTATTTTCGTAATTTAACCTAGTGCTCTGATACCAACTTTGTCACGACTAGAATCTAGACCCCAGACGAGACTGGCGTCGTTGACCTCTCAAAGGTCGCAGACAAGCCTACTTACGTCATTCTTACTTTACATAGGTTAATTTTAGCGGAAAATTTTAAACTTTTTATTTCTAAACATTACTTACTAAATACTTCTAATACATTCGTAATTCATTCAACATCAGCCATCTAAACATTAAGAGATAATCAAATGAAAGAAATAGTTCAATAACATAATCGTATAATTGCCAAAATGGCGTCCATACATAGTCCGAATAAAATAAGAAAGAAACACTAGTGGAACACGCTCCACTAGCTCAACTCCTAAACTAAGCTAGAACATAAATAGTAGCATCCTCGAAAGCATGAGGACCTACCAAAAACCGGATGAATGCTGGACGTCTGGATAACTGCAGCGATGATCCTGTAGCTCTACCGTCCACCTGTGCCTGCACCTAAAATAGTAGAGTTTGTATAGGGTTAGTACACACTTGTACTAAGTATGGGTATATACAAGCACACACCAAGGACATGCATGAGAAAGAATAGCTCTTTCCTAACAACATGATTTTTGGAAGTCAAGTCAGTGGACTTGCCAAATTGAGATTAGGAAAGTTTCCAAATTTGGATTAGGAAAGTAAGTGAGCTTTCCAAATTTGGATTAGGAAAGTGATACCATGAGAATAACATACATCATCATACTTTTCACATTTGCACACAGCACATAACATTTACACATAGCACATATCATATAGCATACAGTACATTTTACATGTAGCACATAACTTCTTTCATATCATTTATTCATATACCATGAGACTTTGGAATCATGGACTTTACATTAAGACATCCCAGAAATGAGGGCTCAACATATGGGACCTCAACTAGGGAGTCTTCATTAGCAAACACAGAGTCTGCTTCATTCATTCATACGTACTTCATTTCATTTCGTTCATAGTCCAGTGTAACCACTAGTTATACCTAGGATGTAGTTTAAGACTTTCATTAGGTTCGTTGTGCAATGACCAAGAATGACCTAATGTCATTACTTGAATCTAACTCACCTGTTGATTATCCTATCCTAACCCTTTGGTATTCATTCATTTCATTTTGTGCATCATTTGAGGCTGGCCTCATTCATTTATTGGGAACTTTAACTTTAACCGACATAGATCATGTGAGCATCATGAAATCCAGTGTCTCCCCCACACCAAAAAGAGGTGGAATCACCGGCCAAAGTGATCCAATAACATGCTAGCGTACATGGGAATTTAACCCCGCCAGATCCCTATATTGGCAGTATAGGTTCAAAGACTAGGAGATATAAGGAGACCCATACCCGGCAAGCCGGACAGTCTCATCTCATGAGAGTTACGTGAACCTCCGCCCTTCCCGAAAGAAGGCATCACCGCTCATAGCTAGTCTATCGGTGCTCAGTATAAAGTTCCATTTCATTCATCTCATACGTCATGGAAGCTAGCTTCTAGTATGAGGACATCATAGCTCATTAGATGATTTCTCATCTCATCATTTGTATTGAGTGTGTTAAGTTCAATACTCTCATTAGAGTGTTCATAGAGACTTGTCTCTTCATTATCTTACACTCTCATAGGTGAGTACGTGTTGGTAACATTTACTTAGGCTCATTTGAGATTACTCTCATTATTTACATTAGCCTCATGTCATGTTGTCACCTCATTCGTTATCATTAGCATCTTTGCTTTTCATAGTTACTCACCTTTTATTATGTGAACGTTCATTTCATCATTTCATTGTTCATCTTATCATATGCCAATGTACTTGGCCATTTAGAGTATTTACACTCATACTTAACCCTTCTAGGGTTCATCATTTCATTTCATACGTCTTAGGATCACTTACTTTTGAACGTATGTTAGACTTATGAGTCTATACACACAAGCCATGAGGCTTCATTCGTAGTTTATTAAGTAATTCTTACATTTCTAAGATTATGTAGTACAAGACTTATGTATCTTGTAGTTATGTCAAGATCTTGAATTTGATCTAAGTAGGTGGCATTATTCTTGGATGATTTGTTCACGTATGACTTATGTATCAAACGGAAGTTTGGGCAAGGAATCCCAAGTCTTGAATCAGTTGAATGTCATTTACATTATTAATTGATTTTATTCTAATAGTCATAACATTTTAACTCTAAGTCAAATCACAATGTTTACATTGAAGGGTTACTTGTCTATTTAAAACTTTCCTTGCATTGTCCAATGGGTTGTGGGTTCAAGCCCCCACAACCCCATTTTCGTTTTTTCTTTTATTAATTTAGGCCTATAGGAGACTTTGGGACCCGAGATCGAGTCTCCTCAGCCACACTACAATTCTCCTTTATTTTCCTTTCCCTTTCATTCGCTTAAGGCTGAGAGGTTGTGGTTTCGAACCCCCACAATCTCTTTATTTTATTCTCCTTTTTGAAGTTGACTATTTGAGTTGACTGTGAGGTTGTGGGGTCGAATCCCCACAGCCTCATTTTATTTTTATATTATCTCCCTCATCCGCATAGAGGTCGTGGGTTCGAATCCCACGCCTCTCAAAACTTTTTCTTCATTTTTCCTTTCCTTGTTTTCTAACCGAGAGGGTGTGGGTTCGAATCCCACCCCTCTCATTTCTTGTTTTATTTTTCTTCACTCTTATTCCCCAGCCACCATAGGTTCGAATCCCCCTCACCACACGAATTTCTTCTTCTTTAATTAAACCATTTTTTTTTATTTTTAAAGGGGTGAGGTCTCGGGTTCGACCCTCAATGACCTCACCTTATTTTCCTTATTTTTTTCTTGGCATTTGAATCACCGTAGTTTCGCAGAGACATATTAACAAAATGTTGGAAATTCAAAGTAATTACTTTACTCATTTTTTTATCTCCTTTTGTTATTAAATTCGTAGGACAATACATAGTTCATTTGGTACGTTCTTTACCACAATTTTTCACACTTCTTAACCAAAATGTTTGCTTCAAAATTCAGCCACACTTCATATCACATGAACATCACATTTTACATTAATTAGTGTACATAAAACAACAAACAAAATATTAACAAAATTAAGCCTCTAGGCCGAGACTCAACATGTCATACACATTTTCTTTCCTTAATTCGAACACGCACATAGTTGTCTTTTCATGAATTAACGTACATCAAATACATTAACATTCATCACAAATATCACATAATCCTAAGTCTACCAGCATTCATACCAACCTACATTCGTTGGGAGCTAATGACAGGGACATGCAACAGGGGATACAACCTTAGTTTTTGAACCGAATTTACTGAGTCCTAGGGGTCTCTTGGGAAAGGGACCAAGAGTAAGAAGACCCATACCTTTGTTTTCTTTTTAGATGTTCAAAATTCTGCCCAAGAACTCCTCCACAAATCAGTCCAAACGCTCACACTCACACCTCACTCGACTAGCGTAGTATGTTTTGCTTAACCTTACCGAATTGCTTTTTCTTTTGTGTTTTGCTTGTGAATTCTTCAAGCATGAAGAATTTTTGTTTTCTTCTGACTTTTGTTCACGTTTGTAGCCAGAGAGTGTGTGAGAAAGAGAGAGAAATCGTGCAAGAGAGTGTGGGGAAATGGGAGATAGAAGTCTAGTGTAGGTAGGACTTTGTGGTTTGAATTAGTCAATTTATTAATTAATAAAAAATCTGATTTCTTTTTCCTAAATCAGATATTACTAATTATTTATTAAAACTAAATTAACACATTAAAATAAAAGCAAGTTAAATCTTGCTCTTAGTGGGGTTCGAACCCGGGTGACCCCGTTGTGCGAAAATGGGTCACTTCGGGTTGCCCCACCCGAATTTTATTATTTTTTTTAACTTAATTAATTAAATAATTAATTACTCAGGATAATTACAATATTACCCTTGGCCTGGAAAAGACCATTTTACCCTTGGACCCTCAAAACTTAAAATTTCTTCTTTTGAGTCCGGTAAAAACTCTTTCGATTAAACCTTCGTTTTCGTGAGCCTCACATGGTTGGTTCCAACCTTTCCAAGCTCAATTTACTCCCCAAGTTAGTTGGATTGGTCGTAGTAATGGTTCTGAGGTCTGGTTCTACGCGTATCAATACGTGTGGACCTTGGTCTAATCACAAGCATTCTTGAAAAACCTAAGTCTTGATCCTATTCATTTTTAGGGTTGTTACACTTCCTAAGGCTTCCTAAGGAGTCACTTGTGCAATGTCTAGATGGGTTCATTACTTCCACCTATCCTAAGTAACTTACCTTAAGTCCTCCTAGTTAGGATCTTATTTACTTACTTCCATTGTCCATATTACCTTTAGGGAACTATAACCTCAACGGACATAGACCATGTGATGCTAAACATGGAATCCGGTGTCATCAAACCATACACCGATGGAAGGTGGTCTACCGGCCAAAGTAGAACCAATATAAACATAGCTATCGAGGTAGAATCCTCTAGCTAGTATCCTATGGTGGCAACATAGTTCAAGAACTAAGAGGTAGATATCCCTATTCATACCATTTGGTAAAGTGGGCCGCTCCTCATGGGAATCCCTTAGATGACGTATCCCATAAACAAGGGAGTTAACATCACATGGGCAACTTTAGGATGAATCTTTCCTTCTATGGATAAGTCATCACCTCCCGTTGTCAAGTTCGCTCGGTGCTAAGTTAAGTTCCCTTTATTGAAAAGCCTTCATTACGTTTATTTATAAAATATAAGCTTAGGATAATTATTCCTCATATGCTTATAGCATATTCAAGCACCTATCTAGTCTTATAGCATTCTTGGGCACCCCTCTCAAGGCCCCTCTATTAACTAGATCATCATTCATGTGTGTGAGTGTATACATAGATGTGAACAAACCTTTCACATAACACATTAAGTCACACATGTTCATACTTACAGATTCATACCTCATCATATCATATACATCATATTCATAACATGTTCATATATTCATCCTTCATATACATAAGAACCAAACCTAGGAACTATCCTATCAAGATACACATGTGCAATGCATAGACAAGGTTCCCTCCCTGTGTCCATACTAGTACACCTATCAAGTCATCCTAGTAAGGGAATACAAATCATACTTTCATAAACATCACCTTAATATGCATAGTAGTAGACACTAGTGAATATGAGAACTAACTTTCATTTAGACACAATGACTTATACTACTTGTAACATGCATGTAAGTGAGAGTGTGTGTTCATTGACCAACATGATCACATAATGGCTATCGATAACTTCTTGAATCAGCCACCCTATAGACCATATTACACTTCCAAACACATAGCACACAACACATAATAGCATAGGAGTCAAAACAATATATACCTTATAATCAAGACTCCTAACATTAGCTATTTACACTTTCATATAAGGGTTCATAGGTAAGGGGTTATTAACCATCTTAACACATCCATGGCAGCACCTATACTTTACCCTAACATGGTTATACACATGCTCATACAATAGCCACACAACCTAATTCACAACTAGAATAGGAAAATATGCATAAGCTTCTCATAGTATCATCTTAAGCTCATGTTCATAAGTTCATCAATTTGCCTTCAAGGCCATGGTCAACACATATATAATGACAATAAGGTAAACACTACCACCAAAAGTGGATCATACCACACAATGCCATACAAGGCTTCATCAACATTACTATAAAGGAATAGAGAAGTAGAAGAGTAGAGGAAATAAGCATTCTTACCAATTTCTCACCCTTTGATCATCATTGATCAATACACCGTATTCATCAATAAAACACATATATGGCAGTAGCTAAATGTACTTTAAACATATAAGAAACCATGTACAAGTCGCTACAAGATTATACCATAACATAATACAACATATCAACATACTAGGAAAGTAGGATAACATAGATCATTAGCTAACTTCCCTTACATTGATTTTAGATCACAGTTCATACATGTATAAGTCTAAGGCAGTAGCTAAACCTACATTTAACCTTATTGAAATCATAATTACATACCTTCAAGATTAAGGTTACAACATAGGCATTTAGGATTATCGATTTGCTAGAGTGTACAAGACTTTACCAATACTATGAACTATCTAAGGCTTTGATCTTCATTCATATTTAATCAACAATACACTCATTAGGCAGTAGCTAATTATATAAGAAATCAAGACTAAATCATGCTTCATCTAATCACAATTCGAGATCCATCACAACTTAGATTCTTGACTTCATAGCCTAAGGGAATCTATATCAATTCATGCAAACCTTTCTTAATTTGATCATTAAGGATTTATGCCTACGAAATTCATCCATTACATCACCCTAAAACAGTAGCTACAGCAGTTCATACATAATCAAAAGTCTACACAACCAATCTTACAATCGACTTTAAGACAACATGTAGAAACATAGGCTATTCATGCTCAAATATTCATATATTTATCATCATGGACTGATCATCATCAATTCACCATCAATTAATATAAATAACAATAAACACAAGCAATTCAACGTAAGAGAATCACTGATGCGCTCAAATTTACTTCTCAAATAAGAAGTAAAGCGGTCGTATCAAGTAAAGAACCCAACTAATGAGGTTGAGATCGATCCCACAAGGAAAATAGTTCAGACTTAGCTTTATTCTATTATTACTATTATTTAGCCAACTTTTTTCCGAGAAAACAAAAGACAAAAAGGGGGTTTTATTTCTAAATTATTGAAAATGATTAACTAAATAAAAAATGAACAACTAAGAGATTCAGCTTTCGAAGTTAAATCAAATTATAAAAGTAACTAGGGCTTAAGTGTTCCCCACAGGTTCCTAACTTGGTAAATCTAACTATAACAATTCTATCCTAATATCTTGCATGTAAAGTGATAAGTTATGTATCTCTAAATCCTTGGTCCGGCATCTAGAGAATTTCACTCCGCACCTTGGTCCGGCTACGTGTGTTGCTATACTAACTCTTATCTTTACCTCATATTAAACATCGTATTCGGTATTTGACTAAGTTATTAATTCGTACCAACCAATACTAGCCTATTAGACAGTCTACACTAAATCTATGTTGATAATTATTTTCCTATTATCTACCTTCATGGTCCGGCAAGTAGCATTAAGGCGAGTTCTAACGTTGGCCATCCGTTAAAAAGACTTCTACACGAAAGAATTATCAATATATGCAAGACACCACTCTAGAATTGTTATTTAAGTTATATTTTTACCTTGTTATTCACCCATGGTTCCCACAACCCTAGCTATGAGGTTTAGTTACCCATGTTCATAATTACACAATTCATATTGTTAATGGAAGAATTCATGCACTTACTTTTATGAAAACGAATAGTTTCCCAGAATTTAACTTGATTAATCAACAAAATCACCAACAATCAATTCCAAAAAAAGTATCTTAATTCCCAAAATCGAGAGTTCAATACTATAACAGAAGAACTAAAAACTAAAAATTATCCAGAAAGTCTAACTCTAAAAATGAGGTTTTTCCAACTATTTATAATAAAAACAAAATCTAATCAAAGAAGGATTCTATTTACTAAGAATCTGTCCAAACGCGTCTAGGTCGACGGACCACGTGACGGACCGTCATGGACACGACGGACCGTCATAGCCTCCGTCGTCCCATACTTCACACATTCTTCTGTTGCTTTCTTCATTCCCCTCAACGGACAGGTATGACGGATCGTTTCAAGCACGACGGACCGTCGAGGGTCTTCGTTCCAAAATACTTGAACTTCTTGGAATTTGGGTACTGGGACTACTTCTCTGATCATCACGACGAACAAGCAGGACGGACCGTCGTGGCTATGACGGTCCGTCATGGACTTCCGTAATCCCACACTTAGTCAGACTTCCCTATTTTCCTTCAGCAACTTCTCCCTTCACTAAATGCCACCTACGGACCGTCACAGCCTCGACGGACCGTCATAGATTCCGTAGGTGGTCACTTCTGCATTTCTTTCTCAAAAACTTCCGCGTTCATCCTTGGACAGATTTTCTGCAAACAAAGAGAAACTTACATAAAAATCAACACAAAAAGACTTTCGACACACACTAAACTTAAGGAAAAAACATTAGAAATACCGTGAAACCACGGTACATCAATCACCAATTAATCAAGAACAAGCCATAATCACAAAGCCCATGCAAAAGCTAAACCAATTTTGGAAGAAACATGGGTTCATCATGCAATTGGAGTAAAATCACGTTCAAATCACTGTATTAACTTCAATTCATCATAATTTAATCATTAAAAACGTTTTGAGAAAGAACCCATGGCTAGATTGGAAGATTGGAAACTTCATCATAAGATTTCTTTGAAAAACATTGAGAAGAACTCTCCAAGTGAAAGGTTACTTGAAGATGAAGGATTTCCATACCTTTTATTAGTTGAAAACCTCTTAAACTTGATGATTCACCCATGGTAAACCCAGCTTGAATCTGTTCTTGAGCTTCACCAACAATGGTGGTTTTCTAGAGAGAACATTTTTGGAGGGAAAGGCTTAAAACATGTGAGAGGATTTATGAATGGGTTGATCACGTTTTGGATGGCTTATATACACCCAAAATTAACTAAATAAACCTATTATAGTCAGTTTAGGACGTGGGGTGAATTTCCCATTCACCCCTTTAATTAACAGAACGCAGGCTGCCAATTTGCAGGCCACTCACGACGAGGGGCTCGACGGGGCATCATGGCCATGACGGGCCGTGGATGCCTCCGTCGCCCATGACTTAGCCAAAATATTGTCTTAAGACCTGACCAAGGCAAGTCCCCTTCGACGAGACCTGCTCGACGGGCTGTTGGGGGACCAACGATCCGTCGTTGGGTCCGTCAAGGGACACTGCCCAGGCAGTGTCTTAGGCAGTCTTGGGTCCTTCTTTTGGGGCCTCTTGTGGTGCCCTTTAGAAGTATTACCCGGAAGTTTCCAATATGATTACAAACCTTAACATGTCATAGACCTTCCACATAAATTTCATCCAAAACAAACACCTAAAAGACTTCCAAACGGCCTTGACCCCAACATGACATACGATGAACGTCTTAGGGGCTATCTTTCAAACGCCTTGGACGTTCTTGGGCGTTTGACCTACAAACTTCACGAAACTTTATATAATAACATTAAACATCATTTTAAACCATTTAAAGACTCATTAGACTCAGTTAATACATTTTAGACATGCATACACACATGAGGAACATAAGCGACTAATCGTCGAACGTCTTGGACGTCCCTTGACGTTCGACTTCCAAATCACTTCAAATTTTGCACACTGCCTCTATATCACATAATAATGCATTTTAGGACCTTATAATATTAATACAAACATGTTAGGATCTAGACACCTTATCTCATTTTCGGGGTCTTACACGTACCCCTACCTAGGCTAAGTCCAACCTCTCAACTCACCCTAGTTAGTGTATAGTCCATTACTTCATTTAAATTTTGGGAAAACTTTTATTAATACAGTGTTGTAAAACCTTACACCAATGGAAGGCGGACTACCGGCCAAAGTTGTACCAAACATAAACATAGCGTCAAGGTGGATCCACTAGCTAGTATTCCTATGGTGGCAACATAGTTTATGGAGCTTGGGGATTGTCATGAAAACATCACTCTATCCTTTTTGTACTATGAGTCTATCCACCCCGTGAATACTATGGTGAACCCTACCTTCCCTTTGGGAAGGCTCCCCCCTTAATCTACAAGTTCACTCGATGCTAAGCTAGAGTCCCTTTTGAAATATCTTTCTTTATTAGTCATCACTTAGTTTAGGTCATAGGGTCTATTCCTTGTATAATCATAGTCATTTAGCTCAATAAGTATTGCATGAGTATGTCCTTTCAATACAACCCTTATATGTGAATTAGCACATTAACATCATCACATCTTAATAAGGTACATATGTACTTCATAACCAACCTTATATAATTTTATATTAAGCATATCTCACAATAAAATAATCAAGATATTTCAATTCAACATCATACCAACATCTATGTAGGCTATTCACAAGGTATACTTCAATTGAACTACATCACCAATCACAAGCCATATTACTTGAAGTAATGGTTAGGATCATGAAGACTTACCAAATCTTCTTCAAAAGACATCATCATGGTCTTACCATCAACAAACCAATTACATCCATTAATAGGTGTAGTAACATCAATCAATAGTAATTAACACAAGAACTAGGTCAATTGCATCAACACTATCCCAATTAACATCAATTCATAACCTAGGGTTAGGGGAATTAGGGTTCATCATGAATTCATCAAGGAATAGATAAAATCCCAACAATACATTACCCTATTCAATCTCTACATGAATTAGAATAGATAAAACAAGTCTAATAATTAAATGATTCTTCAATTCCAATCAATTCACGACCAAGATCCAATATTTGGGGAATTTAATGAAAGGGAACATGATCAAGATGAAATTGCATCAATTAACATCAATTAGTAAATAATCTATTCTCAATTTGTCATAGAAAATCACAATTTATCATCAATTTGAAGTTTATAAGAAAACCCATTAGAATTGGGAAACCCCATGGAATTGGGTAGTTTAGAAATCATCTTTGAAAGGACCTCTTGGGGAAAGGAATCCCAAGAGTGAAGAACACATAACTTAATGAAGATTAATCCACGAAATTGAAGTGAAATTCTAGAGAAATCGACCTTCTTCTTCAAGCTTTATTCCTTCTTCAAAATAGGAATAAGGGATAGAGAAAGTAGAGAGAGGTGAGAGCTTTTGAATTTTGTTTTTGGAATTGGTTTTGGAGGAGTGAAAATGACTTAAAATGAACCTTAGTCTATATATAATCACCCCCTAAATTACCCTGTGAAGTCTTAATGTCAAAATACGATTTTACCGAATATGGGAAGTGCCTCCGCGTCGCGGGGTCAACACACATTTTATTTCCGAAAAATAAATTTTGGGACATTGAGGTCCGTGTGGGCTGCGCGACGCGCAGCAGCCCACTGATTCTTGACTTTCGCAGGCTGTTTTGGCAGCCTGCCCACCCATGTTGGGGTCTTCCTCCATGACCTTCAGGTGGTCCTTGGGTTGTCGTTTTCAGATGTTTAGACCTCTATACTACACTCTACAAAACCAATGAATTTTTACAAGTTTTAGACTTTATTTGACCCTCGAAACCATCCCCCAAAATAGCGACATCAACTAGTTCAATTAGGCTAGTTTTTGGAAGTCATGGACGTTCTTTGACGTCTTGGCTTTGAAACTTCTTGGATGACTTAAATACATTATTTTAGGTCTTAAAAAAGTATCTAAACCCTTAGAAACACATCTTAGGCTCTAGATTAGGTCTCGAATTTTTAGAGTGTTATAATGTGGCTGCCCAAGAAGGGACCAGCCAACCACCACCTAGTAAAGTTGATTAAAGTGAGGTTCAAGATGAGTCTCTATCACAGACATCCCCGATGCCTCCATCTCCTGAAGAAATAAGAAGGGAATCTGAACCACAGGAAAACCTTATTAATGCTACAAAGCTAGATTTCAGGATTGCATTCCAATTATAGACTCGTATAGTTGTTGGTCATGGCCAAAGGCAAGAAGGTCCAATTGCAGGTACTAGTGGTGTAGATTGATCAGCTTCAACGCAAATACGTGATTTTATTTACTTGGACCCTCCATACTTTACCGGGTCAGATCCAAATGAAGATCCACAAGACTTATAGATCAGATCAAACACACTTTGGATGTTATGCATGTAAGTAGTAAAGTAGTACTTGAGCTAGCAGCATATAGATTAAAGAGTGTGTCTATTGAGGTATGTAGTTTTGAAGAAATCTAGGGGAGCAAATGCACCTTCAGCTATGGCAAAAGAGTTCAAAAAGGCATTCCTTTACCATTATATGCCATTGGAGATCTGAGAGGCCCGTGCGGATGAGTTCTAAAATCTCCACCAAGGAGGTATCACTACAAGAGAGTGGAGATACAATGACATTTTCTTAATGTCATATTATGATGTTTAAATGTCACAAATTTATTTACTGACATTTATTTTACATTTGTACCAAATATTGTAAATTTTATCGCCAAGAATTTTTCTGATATTTAGGTAATTGTCGAGAAGAATTTGTGACATTTATTTTGTGATATTTAGTTAAATGTTGAAAAGAATTTTCTTCATTTACTTTCCAACATATATGTAAATCTTGGTAAGATTATTACGATATTTAATTTTTGACATTTATGTGAATGTCGATAAGAAATATGTGACATTAAGGTGAATGTCAATATGAGATATATAACATTTGTTTTCGATATTTAGGTAAATGTCAGTATGACATATATGACATTTATATTCGACATTTAGGTAAATGTCGGTATGAGATATATATGACATTTAATTTTTATAATTAGTTGGTATGAGATATATGGCACTTGTTTTTGACATTTACGTAAATGTCGGTATGAAATATATGACATTTATTTTTGATATGTAAGTATGTCGACATGAGATATATGACATTTATTTTTTCAACATTTATGAAATGTCACTTACACTTTATGACATTTAGATTGAATGTTGGTAAAAAAAAATTTCAAGACACTTGTGAAATTTATACAATGTCACCTTGAAATTTTTACACTTTAGTTAATGTCAACAAATGTTATTATTGAATGTCAACCAATGCTATTGCTTGTGTTTTTCTCAAGACACAAATACATGCAAACAATCCATGCATTCAAAACTATCTTCCTCATAATAAACAAGAAATATTATATAAAGCAAATATCTTCTTGTATTATAATCAAAGAACTAAACAGCAATAAGTAAATAATGTCAAAACAAATTATCTTTTCTATCAAAAGTAAAATTGAGATCTAACTAAATGTAATAATCTCAACATAAAATTAACTAATTAACTCTTAATTCAAATGGAACTAAAAATCTCCAGTAAATTTGCAGTAAATCTTTATAAAATCATCAATCCAAAAGTAGAGTATTTTGAAGTCGATACTTGACCTCAATTTCCTTGAAAATTCTACACAAGAAATGCACACAAGATAATTTATAACTATTTCATAATAGAAATTAGATCCTCATCAAATAAAACAATTGAGATGTCAAAAATGACTCAATTTAATTCGTTGGCCAGATATACTCCTAATGTAGTAGCTACCATGGAGGATAGAGTTCATCGATATGTTAATAGATTAGATTCATTTTTAGTTAAATATTGTACCATTGCTTCATTGAATAAAGATATGGATAAAGAAAGGATGCGGGCTTTTGCGCAAAAGTTGGAGGATCAAAGGCAAAGAAGAAGGAAACAAGAGTCGGAAGTAGGGCATTCTAAGAAGGCTAGATCTATGGGGCAGTTTACACCATCCCAAGGTGAGTATAGGCTTCGCTTCTTGAACAAATAACCTAAGCCTCGTTCTTCTCTAGAACTTGTACTCCACCACTGTTCAAAGGGTTTAGGGGTAATCAGTTTGGGCAAAGAAGTGAAAGCCAAGGCTCACAAATAGCGGGTCATCAAGAGAAAGGGCGTACGAAACAGTTAAGGCCTCCTCAAATACCTTGTAAACAGTGTGGGAGGAATCATCTAGGTGCATGCAGGTTTGGGATAGATGCTTGTTTTTGGTGTTGCACACCAGGGCAGATGATGATAAACTGCCCTCATAGGGGCGTGGGTGATGTTGCACAACCGACGAGATTAGTTGTTGCATCGACCTCATCAACACCTTCTTTAGGTAGAGGACTACAGATGCCTAAAGGTCATGGTAGAGGAGCTAGTGGAGCAACTAGTTCTAGAGGAGGTCAGAATCACCCATAGGCACTAAGGGATTGACGGAATTCAAAAGCCTCACCGGATGTGGTTACAGGTAAATTGTCCATATTTTCACATATTGTATATGCATTAATTTATATGGGGTCTACACTTGTCATGACCCACATGTAGACCCTAGAAGTTAGGGATTCTTAGGTCATAACACGGAGTACTTGACCTCTTGGAAGTCTTGTACAAGCCCTTGAACATCGTTCATTGTATATATATGAAAAATACACTAAATTAAAACTTTTCTTTCAAAAAGTAATGCGGAAGCCATTAAATAAAATGTCTATAATATGTCTCATAAACCATCAATGACATCTCGAGTACAATATTCTTGGGTCACAGCCCATAAAAGTCTAAAACCATAAAAAGACATAAAAGTCAACATAGTAGTGACGTCCTCGGATGCTATGAGGACTCACCAATCTTCTTTCCTTGGAAGCCTTGAAACTCTACTCTTGAAAGCCAATCAATATCCTCAAGATCCTACATGGACAACATGTAGGCAATATGCGTTAGTACGATATGTACTAAGAATGGAAACTATGACACCAAACATAAGATATCTCAAAGGGTTAGTGAGTAAGAGACATAATCTTAAGAGATAAAGACATAAGCATTAAATATACCTCATAAGCATACCAAAGTATCTTAAAACACATAAGAGTACATACTTACTTACTTTTCCTTCTTACTCAAGTGAACTACATAACAAGTTACCTCCATGTATACTAGTGCAAGGCTAAGGTAGCATCCCATACTACTACCCAAGCTAAGTACATCTCTTTGGTCATTCTTGATCATAATCCACTTTCATAATTAAGACCTTAGTTCATCATGTCATATGAGCACTATGCCCCTAAGCCTAATCAAACATACTTGTGCAATGCATGTGAAGCATCCCATACTACCTCACACACTAGCATATCTTGAAGTCACCTAATCTTGTCTCATTAAGTCTCTAGTAGCCTTACTTCATACTAAAGAATACTACACTCTTATGATTCCCAAAAATATCATTGTGCAATGTACATGAGGCAGCCCATACTACTCCATATACTAAGCCTATCTTGAAGTCATCCTTAACATGTTCACCCTCCATAACTTTACCATCTCGTAACTTCATCCTTTCATTTTTAGTCTACATTACTAGGAAAGTCAACTGTAGTCCAATCCTATCTTGAATATCTTCTTCTTTAATGACCCAAGGTTATACCTTGTGCAATGCACTTATGATGCCACATATCAACATTCACGCAAGGTACTAGTTTTTTTTTATCTTTTTCTATTACTTCTTACTTTGGAGCCTAGACCCTATATTCATATTTTGACCACTATGAGATACTTCTTTAAGAATGTCTAAGTTCTTTAATCATATGGATTTGACGAGATACTTTTAACGTATGTCTTGATCCCTTAATTGTCATGAACAATATGAGATACCCCCATGGGCATGTGTAAGTTCATTCACACACTATGAACACTACAAGATACCCCTTGGGCATGTCTAAGTTCATTCACTTCTTATGAACACTACTAGATGCTTCTCAAACATGTATATGTTCATAGGAAATGGAGATCTATACTAGGATACATTGAATCTACTACGTGAAGGACTCATGCCTCATGAGACCTACTTGGATAGTCATCACAACTACTAGGTGTGGCTATCCTTTCTACTTGGAGTCCGCACCCTTGCTAGACCATTCGTCTCACTTTGCATATCCACTTGGAGTCAAGCATATACTCCAAGGTTTACTTGTCATTCCTTGCTCAACCTTTTCTCATGGAGGTATGTCCAAGACAATCTCTCCATGATCAAGTGAATTCTATCACATTCAATCAATCATCCTAAATCTACATCAAACACAACCATCCTAAGATTCATTATTCAACAATTAATTCTATCTTCATTCATAGGTAGATTATAGAGTCTTCTAGCCTTAGCTTTCTTCTCACATTCTTCAATACTAGGTGAATATAGCTATAGTTCATACTTTAGGGTTCAATTCAATCAAGACCAATCTCAATTCATCAATTCTAATTCAATTTATATTTAGGTGATTTATTCATAATCAATTAATATAGAATACAATCAATGTTAAGAAGAATCAACACAAAACCTTCATCATGTCTCTAATGGCCTAAGATCACTATGATCACCCTCAAACTAGATTATGATAATTGACCATGAAAACTCCATAAAAAGAGTATATAATAATCATATAAAGATCATTGAATGTTACCCACTAGATTAGTATCACAATCAAGCCTTACACACAATGCAATCACAACCCTCTCTTGAATTGGGTTCTTTGGATTAACAATTGATGGGAAACTAGGGGGCTTCATGCATGGAAGAATCCATGAATGAATAAGCTTCACATACCTTAGATTAGAACCTTAATATAATCTTAAACTCTTGGTGAAATAGTCCTAAGATGTTGTTTCCAATTGTTCTTCTTCTCCAATGCTGTTCTTGAGAGTTCCAATGTGAGAGAGAGGTTTTGATTTGGATTATAGATTCTATGGGGACTTTTTATTGTTTAAAAAGTCATATATTACCTAAAACTACCTAAAATAACCTCCCATGCATTTATTTGGAAGTGGGGTGAATTTCCCAATTCACCACTCGACTTTACAGTGAACTGCGAAAAAGTAAAGTCGGCATTGACGGTTAGCCATCGACAGACCTTTGGTTGGACAAGGGTCCGTCCTGCAGGTCCGTCCTCTTGTTCAGAGAGTCATAATTTGGGTGATTTTCTCAAGAAACTAAGTTTCAACCAACATTCCCCATTAATGGGGCATCGACCAACGCACGAGGCGTCGATTTCCTCGTCGATTGACACAGCTCAGGCAGTGTCTAGGCCATGGTTGCGATCCTCCTTGAGGGCCTTTTGTGGGGCCCTTGTGGAGTCGTGCTCGGACATTTCCACCCCAATTATTTTCATCTAGGTGTTAGGGACCCTTCTTATCAATTTGTGTTCAAAGAAGTATATTCACGAAACATACCAAGGCATCCCAACACGTCTCAAGGCTAACTCTCAAACATCACCGGACGTTCTTGGACGTTTCACATCCAAAAATTCTCAAAATCTATATAATGAGTATTAACACCATAAATAGCCATTTTACGACCTTATAAACCCATGACATACATGTTAGGATCTATTTCGACCTAATTCATTTTTCGGTCCTTACAACACTATCATATGTCACTCCATTGATTGCTGGAAAGTTCAAAATAACACAAGAATTATTAGTGAAGACATTTGAAGTGTCTACACTAATTGATGAATCTATTATGGCTAGAGGGGTTTATTTAATTACACTGTAACTGTTTGTGATTGTGATACGTCGGATTACTTTGTTGAGGTTGACATGGTAGATTTTGATGTTATAATGGGTATGGATTCGTTAGCTCTTGTTATGCCACGATATATTGCCGAACTAAGTTAGTGCCTTTCTAATTTCCAAAAGAGGAAGTCCTCAAAAGGTAAGTTAATATTCGGGCGCCAAGAGGTAAATTTATTTCTTATCTTAACGCATAAAAAGATGATGTCCAAAGGATACATATGTTATATAGTCAGACTGAAAAATGCAGATATAGAGCCACCAAGCCTTCAACCCATTCCGGTGGTAAATGAATTTCCCGATGTTTTTCCTGATGATCTTCCAGGTTTTCCTCTAGAACGAGAAGTAGAGTTTTGTATTGATGTGCTCGCAGATACTCAACCTATCTCAATTCCTTTGTATATAATGGCTCCGACAGAATTACGGGAGCTGAAAGAGAAATTAAAAGACTTATTAGAAAAAGGATTCATAAGGCCTAGTACGTCACCATGGGGAGCACCAGTTTTATTTGTACCCAAGAAAGATGGCTTGTTAAGAATGTGTATCGACTACCGGCAGTTGAATTAGGTAACAATTAAGAACAAATATCCCCTCTCTAGAATTGATGATATAATTTATCAGTTAGAAGGTGCTAGGTGCTTTTCAAATATCGACCTGAGGTCGGGTTATCACCAAGTGAGTGTCAAAGACAAAGATATCCCAAGACAACTTTCTGAACACGATAGTCATTTTGAGTATTTAGCCATGTCATTCGGGCTAACAAATGCACCAACATCTTCTATGGATTTGATGAATAGGGAGTTCAAACCATTTTTAGATGTGTTTGTGATAGTATTCATAGATGACATTCTTGTGTATTCAAGATTAGAAGAGGACAATGCTAATCACTTGCGGCAGGTTTTACAAATTCCTTGTGATCGTAAGTGTAACATTCTGGACGTTCCATGACTTAGACTGGAGCCTCACCCATTATATAATGGTTAAAATTTGCAGATACATATTAGTAATAAACTCAATTAGAAAAGGTTATATCCAAAATGTCACAGAAAGACCTTAACATCCGAAAACTAGCTAAATTGAACTAGTAGACGTACCTATGTTTGGTGAAGGTTTGGTAGTGTCATATGAAGTCCAAAAAATTGTAAAAAGACTTTAAATAGGTAAAATATAGATTAAAGGTTGCAAATTTCTAGTAAAGACTCGCCAAGGACCACCCGAATGGTCCTAGAGGAGGACCCGAACATTGGCGAGGAAACTACCAAAGAAGCTTGCGACAACCAAGATTTGGAGTCCCTTGCGCGTCGCGCAACCAATACTGGCTAGGTGAAAATTTCCTCGGGATTTGGGGCCTTCACGAAGCTCATTGCCTCAACTCGGATTTCAAAATAAAAGAACTGGAACAGCCCCCGCTACGCACAACCACTTCACAGATTCGCTCTCATCGATTTTAAGTCACTTTGACTCCACAAAAAGACCCAATTAAGTGAGGGGCCTTTTGGGTAATTAAGGGGAATGATTATATATTGGTTTTAGGTCAGTTTTAAGACATTTTTCACAAACTCAAATCAAATCGCCAAATCAATACTTGAAAGCTCTCATCTTTCTCTAAATTCTCTCTCTATTCATCCTCCATTGAAGAAGCAAAGAATCTTGAGGAATAAGACAAAGTCTCCAAGATTCTTGCTCAAATTTTGTAGATAAAGCTCCATTAAGGTATGGGTTCTTCACTCTTGTGATTCCTTTCCCAAAGAGGTCATTTCAAATTTGATTTCTAAATCACCCAAATTCTTGGGGGTTTTCTCTACAAATGGGTTTTCTTCTAAACTTTAAATTGATGATTTGTTATGATGAATTGTAATTACCTATGGCAAATTAAGTATAGATTGTTGATTAATCGATGTTGATTGATGGTAATTTGGATTGATTCATTTCTTTTCCCCAATTTCTGCAAATCTTAAATCTTGCTTGTTAATTGATGGGAATTGAAGAAGGTACTGATTGTTAGACTTGTCCTAACTATTCAAATTCATATATGTACTGTCTAGGGTTATTTATTTTTGGGATTGGATATATTTCTTGAAGAATTCATTATGAAACCTTCTCCCTTAACACTAGGTTATGAATTGTAGTTAATTTGGATAGTGATGATACAATTGACTTAGTTCTTGTGTTGATTACTAGTATATGATTTTATTACACCTATTTATGGGTGAATATGGTTGGTTGATAGTAAGAAATTGAAGGAGGCGTATGAAGGTGAATTTGTAATACCTTATGATCTTGAATTCTTGACTTCAATTGTGATGGCTTATACTTGATGATCATGTTCAATTGAAGTAGTACATGCGGTTAGATTAAGTAGGTGATGGTATGATGAATGTGATTGAAATGTCTTAACTATATGAATTGTGACATTATGATTCAGGTATGATCATATAAGGTTGATTGTGAATTACTTATGTGCCTTGCTATGACATGATAATGAGGGTTTTTATGAAAGGACATTATCATGCAATTTCTTATGATCTAATGATTATGATATACAAGGGGTTAGTCTCTGATGGCCTATACTAATCTATGATGATTAATAAAGGCATAAAGACATTTCAAAAAGGGACTTTATCTTAGCATCGAGCGAAGTAGGTGTGAGATGAGACCCTTCCGAAGTAGGGTAGGTAGGTTCACTATGTTCTAATGAGATAGAAATTACAATACCAATGGCATAAAGAGGGTCTCTCATATGTATCCTAGATCTTGAACTATGTTGCACCCATAGGAAATCTAGCTAGTGGATCCACCTTGACGCTATGTTCATTTTTTATACTACCTTGGCAAGTAGTCCACCTTCTTTTAATGTAGGATTTTATGACACCGGATTCCACATTTAGTTCTTGTAGTCTATGTCGGTTAAGGCAATTGTTCCTGAAAGTAAAATGAATGACTAAATGGAGATATACATTTATTAGTATGACTTGAGATGTTGACATAGGATAGGTAGGGGTATGGGACTCTACTTAGACATTGCACAAGTTTACTCTAAAAGGAGTCCTAGAGATGGTCTTATGTATTATGATATCATGTATTATGAAATGTTTGCTTTATATGATGACACTCTTATATGATGTTGACTATGTTAATGAATATGCTATTGGTCTAAATTGCTATATGTGGTGATGACTACCTATGAGGATATGTTATATGAAGCAAAGTATTACTTATGATCTCCTATCTTGTTTACTTGATTGTTTGGGTTTATGGGGCTTCACATGAGTATTTCACTTGTACTCTTGAGATGGGATTGTTGGTAAGGGTTTTGCATTCTATGTTGATATGAACTATTGAAAAGGAAATGTTAATATGGTTATATGTTGATGTTGTCTTTGTTCATGAACATGTATTGTGTTATTGTGATCCTTCTCTTGTATATGCTCTCTTGTATGTGCATTAAGGCTTTTTAAATGACTTATCATGTTTTCTAAATGGGTCCTTTTCATGCATGTTTCAAAAGTCATATGTGCATTTACTTATAGTTAGTACAAGTGGTTATACTAGCCCATATTTCTATGTTTTCTACAATTATGTAGGTTCCAACCATTGAGTTCCAGGATGCCGATTGAAGAAGGCTTGTACTCTTTTCTCCAAATGTTTGGTAGGTCCTCACCAATCCGAGGATGATGCCACTATCTAGATAGTTGATGTTTTTATAGTCTAAAGAAAATTTAGTTTCCTTATCTTTCATTTGAAGACTATTATTCTATAAGCCTATATGTGGCTTTTGTTTTAATGAAGTATGGGATATGCCCCAATGTTGCACTCTATTCTAGATGGTTTAATGTGAGATGTTACTATTAGACTAAATTCTTATATGTTATGTATGTTGTCTAAACGAGAAGCCTTTGTAAGCTTCCTATGTGACGACTTTATGTAAGCTCCATATGTAGTATGCAAGTTGTGTATGTAAACCTCACTATATAGATGTATATGAAACGTTTTAATTTTTCCGCATTTTAAACCTTTGAAATGTAATGACGAATGCTAAGAGGCTAGTCTTATTCCTCTCCGAGGACAACGACGCCGGTTGCATCTAGGGGGTGCTCTCCGATCGTGATAGTAACTTGTATGCAAAGTTCTCTAAATGTGAGTTCTGGTTGAAATATATGGCATTCTTAGTTCACATTGTATTAGATGAAGGAATAAGGGTTGATAACAAGAAGATAGAAGCAGTCAACAACAGTCCAAGACCTACAACGACTACGGAGATCCGTAGTTTTCTTGGATTGGCAGGTTATTAAAGAAGGTTCGTTGAAGGATTCTCTTCCATTGCTGCACCGTTAACAAAATTAAAACACAAAAAACATGTTTCAGTGGAGTGATGAGTGTGAAAGAAGCTTACAAGAGCTGAAAAGTAGATTAAATTCTACACTTGTATTGGTACTTCCAGAAGGCACGGAAGGCAACAATGTGTATTGTGATTCTTTGGGAGTAGGATTAGGTTGTGAATTGATGCAACATGTTAAGGTTATAGCTTATCTCAAGGTAGTTGCGGTCACATGTGAAAAATTATCCAACCCATGATCTAGAGATAACATCAATTGTGTTTGCTTTGAAGAAATGGCGCCACTACTTGTATAGAGATCATTTTAACATATACATTGATCACTAGTGTTGGAAATATATGATTAAGCAAAAGGAATTAAATATGAGGCAACGAAGATGGCTGGAGCTATTAAAAGATTTTGACATTGATATCGTGTATCATCCCGGTAAAGCAAATGTAGTAGCTGATGCTTTAAGCCGTAAAATATTATCAAGTACTTATGGGCAGTCCTTGGAACGACAAGGAATTACTAAGAATCTATGCTAACTAGATAACTTGGGGTTCACCTTCCTGAATATCGAGAAGAAGGGGTTATTGTGCAAATTGCAGCAGAATCTTCAATAGTAGTAGAAGTGAAAGAGAAGCAGTACACTGATCCTATTCTATTACAACTTAAGGAGAATGTAGAACATGGTATGAAACCGGCATTTGAGATTACACAAGAGGGAGTATTCTGGTGTAAAAAAGAATTGTGTGTACCTAATGTAGATTAATTATGAAATAGGATTATGATGGAAGCAAATTATTCGAGGTATTCTTTCCAACCGGGGTCAACTAAAATGTATCATGACTTGAAAGAAATGTATTGGTGGGGAACATGAAGAAGAACATTGCAGAATTCGTGGCTCAATGTCAATATTGTCAAAAAGTAAATGTAGAACACCAGAAGCACGGAGGTTATATGAAGCCAATAGAACTTCCAATTTTGAAATAGGACATGATTAACAAGGATATTGTCACTGGTTTGCCTCGCTCATTCCAGAAGTTTGACTCCATATGGGTAATAGTTGACAAACTCGCCAAAGGAGCACACTTCTTGCCGGCGAAGACTACTTATACAGCTGAAAAGTATGCAAGGTTTTACATTTAAAAAGGTAGTTCGACTACATGGAGTGCCAATCTCTATAATATCTAATAGAGCAACTCAATTCACTGCAAAATTTTCAATGTCGTTTCAGAAGAGTTTGGAACACAAGTGAAATTAAGTACATCCTTTCACCCTCAAACGGATGGCCATACAGAACGTACAATTCAAACACTTGAGTATATCACTATAACAATTTTGATTATTTGAGACAAAATATTTCGTCACTTTAAGTTCATATTTCGTCACAAAAAGAATTTTTTGACAAGAATATATTAAAGCATTCGTCCCTAAAGCATGGGTCACTAAATGTATATTGAGACGAATTAGTGTTTTGCCACAAATTAGACATGAATTTTCTATGAAACTATTTTTGTCCCCTAAATGAATTCGATTCATGAAAAACGTGATTGTCGTGGAATTATATTTTTTTGTAGGTAATAGCATTGTTTCGTCACTAAACAAATTATAATGGTGACGTGAATTATTGCGTCACTAATTTTTTATTTGAATTAGTGATGATTTTCTTTGTCTCCAATCATATATCTAATTCCTCATTGAAGAAATATTATTTCATCACTAAATACTACCTTTCACATATCTTTTTGTCACGAAAGTATAAATTAGTCACAACACTACTTTCTTGCCATTTTGTAGCAAAAGTGTATCACATTTTCACTAAGAAACTACTTTTACCAAGGAAAAACATTTGTCACCAAAAAATGTTATAGTTAGCGGCAATTGCCATCTTCATAAAATACAAAGTTTATTTGTAGGTAATAAATAGTATATTTTGGGACAAACTTTATTCTCTGTTACCAAATGTCACGCTTTTTATGAAGAAAATGTGATCCTCATAAAATGTACAAGAAAATCATTGCTAAAAGTTAATCTTTTGTAGACGAAATAATTTCTCACTAATAAAAAAATATTTGATGACATTTTAATTTCTAACTATCGTATTTACGATTTGATTTAGTTAATTTGAAAATTATCTAAACATATATAAATTATATGTGTAACATCATTGGAAAGAGAATTGACACAAACTAAAACTGATAACATACTAAAAGAAGTAAGATAACCACAACAAATCTTTAAAAACACCGTCATATATTAACTAAGAACAACAAAAATAACATTTATGAGATGATATATCATTACATACGCCTTAAAGAAAAAGTAACATCAACAAAATTTGGTCCAACTTGAAAAATGTAACTTAGATATACTAAATATTAAAAAGAAACGAAGTAATAAATAGAGGTTGCTTTTCAAATATATCATTGCAAAAGAACTTCTATAACAGTTTTTCCTGATTTCCACCTTTCACAACATGTGTAAACAAAAATTTAAGATTTTATTTCACATATCGGGAGATTTAAGCATAAAAAGAACGTATACAATTAGATCACTCAAACAACATATAAAATCTCTTCATAGGGTACTGTAGCTGTACAGCCATAGTACCATAGGGATGGTGAGAGTTCATAAGAGCTTGAATTTTAAAAGTGTAATTGAGGGAAAAGATCACTTTTTGACCAAATTAGATTAAAGAGTACATACATAATATTTTTTCTTCAAGGGAAATCTAACAGAACAGAATTGAAACACAATTATTCTTGAAGAAGAAAGATAACATTACTAATGAATTGAATTAACAGTAAACAACAAATTACATGTTCAGGAAGAGGAAAGCTAATGTGAAAACAGAGCAAACAAACTCAATTGAAGAGGAAAGCTAACATAACAAAATTCAACTAACAGATCATTTCATAATTATTCTTGAATGAGAAAGCTAACAGTACATGAATTGAACTAATTATAGTCAAATACATGTTCAAGAAGAGGAAAGCTAATATGAAAATAGAGCAAACAAACAAAATTGAAATCTCTCATTCTTAGAATATAAGATTGGTTTGACAATTCGACTTTTGGTGATTTACATCCAACATCTACTCTAACAGGATAAATAAAGAGCAGAAGCTTTAAATTAAATTAATGAGAACTAAGCGGTGTAGTTATTATTGTACCTGAAGGGATAACTTGATAAGTTTCATTGATCACTATATCATGATAAAGAAATGTAGTTATATATTGGGTTTGAAATGCTATAAACGTTTTCTATTTAGTTAAACAAGTTGTAATGAAATTATTTAAGTTTAAAGTATACTATGTCGAACGTTGATGGTGACGAGCTCATAAATTGTTTCACTTGTTCAAAAATATCATCTTGACATGTCAATACAACTTTCAATTGTGAGTTTAGAGTTTTTATTTGAGACTGTTGGTTTTGTACCACGGCTTCAGCTGCATATAATCGTTTATGTAAACCATGTTGGACAATAGCAGCTTCCTCCTTCACCTTTTTAAGGGAGTGTTCTAACTCTGCCGCTTTCTTTTGAGTTACTCGAGTAGTATCAGATTTCGGACCATAACCAAGACCTTTTATGTATCCTTATTTTCTAGCAAGTATAGCATCCACAATTTCATCAATAGTCATTAAAGACTCTCCTCCCAAAGTATAAATAGCTTTTAAATCATTCATGCTATTCTAGAAGAAAATATATTTGTTTGAAGTTATGATAAACATAAAGTAAATTATACTTACATATGTTATTAAAATACTTGTTTTCTTACATAGTTAGTTTGAGCGTGTTGAGATGACCATCCCTTAACAACTGAGTAGTGGGTGTTTTTGTAGAACAAAATTATATCGGGTTCTACCCCTTCAAGTTGTTCACCCTATAAAATAAATACAAAAATTTGCTGCATAGGAGGATAGTGAAATAGTCTCTTCCACGAATTAAGAAAAGGAAAATCTTGTACATGTTCATAAAAGACGATATTTGCTACAAATTCAACACTAAATCACCATTATCGAGAAAAATAAATAAATATAAAGATTACAATTTCAACACGTGCAGCTACAAATGCTTTTGAGCTTTGATTGATTGACATTGTTTACCTCACATCGTTTCTAAAAAGAATATACAATTACAATTCAATTCTACTGGAAACAACTATAATGCATATTTATATTAATATGAGTCACCTTATGTTTTGGATCACACCACATGTCGCAAAGCCTATTCTAATTTTGAGAGGTTAGTTCTTTCACTTCTATTTTACGAGCATCTTACTCATAATGTCTATCAAACATATTTTTAAATTTATAATGCAATTGTCGAGTCCTATTTTTGAGGATGTCTTCACAAATATCTTTGACGTAACTTTTGTCCCATTTAATTTCAAACTTCTCCTGCAAAAGTATAATTTCAAAGGGACAAACATAAATATAAAAATCAAACACTAAATGTTATGAAGATACAAGATTAGAAAGTATAGAAATCTCTCTCTCTCTCTCTCTCTCTCTCTCTATATATATATATATATATATATATATATGTATGAGATAGATGAAAAGACTATTCTCCCAGTGAAGTAGGATTCAAGATCAGATTGAAGACACAAACTACGTATGAACGATTTCGTTTCTCTTTGTTTGAACAATGTTGAGTACATAAACCATAAAGAAACTAAAATTTATATACAAAGTTAGGTATTATGATTCATGTATGAACGATTTTGTTTGTAATGTTCTTTCAAAAGTTCTTAATAAAATGTTTTGCTTTTCTTTCGATTTAGCTTTTCGTTCATCGTCGATCCCCTTGTATTTTACAAGTTGTATGTCATTTGGAATAGTTTCAGTTTGATTTTCTAGCATGTGAGTTTAAAATGTTGACTTGATATTTGAATACTTGAAAAGACTTAAAAACCTAAGAACTACCATAATTCTCACTCAAAAACGAGAGCAAGGCCATGTCACCCGGAGGACGTATTTATAAGCAAAAAACACTTACTAGGGAAAATGTTTCAGCTACTGAATCAGGTGATGTATCAAATACATGTACTCCGACTACTAACACATGTATTGTAACTTATTATACTAATCAATAGATATCTATGTTATATGTACTTCCTACCTAGATTTGAAGTGAAAGTTTAAACGATCAAAGATTTCAATTATGTTAAACTTTAACAATACTACTCCTAATTTTAATCTTCAAAACTCTAGATGCATATACAACTTTTTTAAAAAGTTTTTTCCTACTTAGATGATACAACAAGAATTTAGAACGGTCAAGGAAAAAACAGGGGAAAAAGGACTTGAAAAACTGAAGAGAACTTTGTGGAAATATATGGTGATAGTGATCCCACTTGTTAAGGTGAGGCCAGTTCAGGAGGCCCAGCAATCAAAACTATCAAATGAGTTGGGATAATTGCACGAAATTGTCTTACGCTTCCAAACAAGTGGAAGGAACTTACAAAAGAGGAAAAAGATGTTGAACTGTTTAGATGTAACGTAAGATATATATATATATGCCAAAACTTCTTTTTTTACCTCAATGTTTGTTCGGTTTTTTTGTGGGAATATACAATCCGTTTGAAGAGTGATGAGTGATACCCCCCAAACTAGAGGAACACGAGAAGTTGTCATGAAAGTTCTACCATGTTTTCTCAGGGAACAACTTATAAAATTTAGGTTTAAAGACTATTCAAAACATTAATAAATAAAATAATGAATAACAAAAGAAATAGAAAAAAATCACACACCCTATTTCATGTATAACGTTTGAGCAAGAAAAAGTAACACTTCAAATATAAATTTAACTATTTGTATAATAATATTTGACTCAAAAATTCTCACATAAAATTACTTAATGTTTAAATTAATTTTAGGACGCGCTTATTCCATATTGTATTGGGATAAAATACATGGAATAACTCATCCTCGAATTAATTATTCTGGGATAAAAATATAATTTTTATTCCCTTTTGAGGGTCATATAAGGTGTGGGCGTGGAACACGATGTTTTATATCACGAGTGTAAGTCCATGAACGTGGGGCATATGATTTATTTTTTTAAAAATATGTCATGTTTATATATAGAAAATCTAGTAGGAGCTCGAGGATAAAACACTTGATAGCTATAAGTATGTCTGGAAGCAAAAAATGTTGGTTTGATGAAAAGAAGATTGTTTGACGCCTTTGAGTTTACAATTTTTAGATATTTTCAAAAATTACGAGGCCATTTGGATGTGCAATTTCTTTTGTGAGGGGAAAATTTCTCGCGAGTTACCCATTTGGGTGTGAGTTAAAAGGTTATTTAAAACATTAAAAGGTGTGGTTGTGGGACAAGATGTTTTACATAACACATGACGAGAACAATCAGCGTATAATTAATATATAAAAATGTATCGTGTTTGTATATAAAAAATTTGAGAAAGGAGCTCGACTAAAGGGGAGGAGTGAGTTTATAGAAACATTGGGTGAAACACTCTATAGTTATAAGTACTTTTTCCCCCAACGTGGTGCCAAAATGTTTATTTCATGAAATAAGATCGTTTGACAACTTTGAATTTATAATTTTTTAATATTTTTTGAAAATTACGAGGCCATTGGGAGGTGCAATTTCTTTTGTGAGGAGGAAATTTCTAACGAGTTACCCATTTGGGGTTCGAGTTAAAAAGTTATTTGAAACATTAAATGGTGTGGATGTGGGAAAATTCGTGTTGTATAACATATGACGAGTGTACGTAGTCCTTAAACGTGAGGCTTATAATTTATATATAAAAATGTATCATCTTTATGTATAAAAAGTCGAGAAGGTAGCTCGACTAAAGGGGAGAAGTGAGTTTAGAGAAAAAATGTAGGATGAAACACTTGATATGTATAAGTACGCCTTTCCCACACGTGGCGCCAAAATGTTGATTTTGATGAAAATAAAATTGTTTGACGCCGTTGAGTTTATAATTTTTTGATATTTTCAAAAATTACGAGGCCATTAGGAGGTGCGATTTCTTTTGTGATGACGAAATTTCTCACGAGTTCTCCATTTTGGGTTTTAGTTAAAAGGTTATTAAAATCATTAAAAGGTGTGGACGTGGGACAAAACGTTTTGCATACGACAGGATAAGTGTAAGTCGATCAACGTGAGGCTTATAATTTATATATAAAAATGTATCATTTTTATATATAGAAAATCGAGAAGGGAGCTCGACTAAAGGGGAGGAGTGAGTTCAGAAAAAACGTAGGATTAAACACTTGATAGATATAAATATTCCTTGCCCAAACGTGGTGCCAAAATGTTGATTTGATGAACATAAATTATTTTGACACCGTTGAGTTTATAACTTTTTGATATTTTCATAAATTACGAGGCCATTTGGAGGTGCAATTTCTTTTGTGAGGAGGAAATTTTTCGCGAGTTACCCATTTGGGTGCGAGTTAAAAAGTTATTTAAAACATTTAAAGGCTTGGGCGTGGGATAATACATTTTACATAACATAGGACGAGTGTAAGTCCTTAAATATGAGGCGCATATTTTATATATAAAAATGTGTCTTGTTTATATATACAAAATTTGAGAAGGGACCTCAACTAAAGGGGAGGACTGAGTTCTTTTATATATATATATATATATATATATATATATATATATATATATATAAAGTCAACAATTACTAAGATTTCTCATTGCAGTTTTAAAAAAACTCAACATCTGACTTTTGGATATACTCAGCCCCGTTGAAGGTCATCAGAAAAGCTGAACATCTTTTGTGAGCTTGGCTGTCCAACTTCCAACGACCCTCCTTTGTACAAATTCTATTTGATACTTTTGGCTTTACCTCAGCCTCGCTAGTGTTCAAGTAAGTGTCTATCCTTCCTCTAAATATTACTTGGTATTATACCCATCCCTTGTCCCCTTTTGGATTGAACCTTTAAATATCCATTCACAACTTCAAGAATTTAAAAGCCTATTTCAACGTATTGACATTGAATACGTGACACTTTTATAACATTTAATTATTATGTGATTATATATTTTGCAGTTTATAATGGAAAAAGGATGGTTAAATTCTCCAAAGTTCTCTAAAAGATATGTTGAGGGAGGAATCTTTTATGCAATTTGTTCGCTCTCGCTCTTATCGAAACTCTAAAATTCGATTTCAATGTGATGAGTTTTCGAATATAAATTTTCAAACACAAAATGTAGTGTACGAACACTTGTGTTTGAAAGGATTTAAGAATGATTATATTCACTAGAACTACGATGGACAACAAACTCAAATGAGAGATGATGATACAACACTTTATAGTGAAGATGAAAATGAGGAAAGGATAAATGAAGAACATGTCAGCAATAATGATATTCATGTCATGTTAGAAGAAATTAATGGAAGTTCAAATGTCAATCTTGTGGAGGATACAACTAGTAATAAATCATGTGATAATTTGAGAAATATTGAAGCAAATAATCTTGATGTTTTGTTAAATGAAGCTGAACGTGAATTGTACCCAAAATGTAAAAAATTCTCCAAGCTTTCATTTCTTGTGAAATTGCTCCACTCGAAAGTGTACTATCAATAGACTAAAAATTCATTTAATATGTTGTTGGAGTTACTGCGAGATGTGTTGACTGATGGTGAGACACTTCCAAAGTTGCATTATCATACAAAATGTATGCTGCTAGGTTTGGGATTATGATACACTTCAATCCATGCTTGCATGTATGATTGTGTGCTTTATTGGAATTAACTTAAATATAGACAAGATTGTCCTCATTGTGGTACTTCCAGGTGGAAAATTGATATGGAAATGGTAAAAAGATTCGTCATAAAGTTCTGCGATATTTTGCCTTAAAGCCGAGACTTCAAAGATTATTTATGTCTAAAAAAACAAGCACATTTATGAGGTGGCATAAAGAAAAATATGTGGAAGATACCAATGTGGTAATGCATCCAGTTTATTTACTGGTTGGAAAGAGTTTTATAAGACTCATACATGGTTTGCATAAGAACCACGTAATGTAAGACTTGGCCTCGTGACTGATGGTTTCAATCCATTTGGTAACATGAGCACAACTTATGGCATGTGGCCTGTAATTTTATTTCTTTATAATCTTCCTCATTGGAAATGCTTTAAGGACCCATTTATGATGATGTCACTACTTATCCCTGCTCCTCATGCACCTGGAAAGGATATTGATATTTACTCGAGGCCTTTGATTGATGAATTGAAAGAGTTATGGAGTGATGAAGTAGAGACATTTGATGCGTCTACAGGAAAGTGCTTCAAGATGCATGCTGGTTTTTTATGGACCATAAATGACTTTCCGGTTTATGTTAAGTGTTTAATTTTTATATTGTTCAAGTTGTCTGAATCATCTCCGGTGATATCCGATTCAGTATTCCTCAACTCAGTTAGAACATTGCTCTTTGTGTTTTCATTATTGATACATACAATAAATATTAATCTAGAACAATCATCTCTTGTTGTTACTTTTTTTTTTTACTTTCTGCAAATTTCTCTTTTTTTTTATATTTTTTAAAATTATACCATTCATAAAGTGGCTTGGTACACACAATAAACTTTTTTTTTTCTTCAAAATTTCTCTGTTTTTTCAATAAGAACATTGCTCTTTTTCTAATTTAAAATTATACATTTTTGTATTAGGTAATTTGTTTGGATAGATCACTAAAGGATACATGGCATGTCCTACTTGCAATAAGTATGCACCTTCACAAAATATAAGGAGTAAAATTTGTTACCTGAATACAGTTTGTATCCTAAACCTAGTCACAAATGGAGAAGAAGCACGAACTTTAATGAAAAGATTGAATAAAGATTAAAACCAAAAGAGCTCTTAGGAGATGATGTCTTACAACAATTGGATTTGCTTGGTACTTATATGCCAGGAAAATAATAAAATAGTAAGAAAACAAATGTCTTCCTATAGAATTTAATTGGGTGAAGCAAAGTATTTTTTTGAGTTACATACTTGAAAGACTTAAAGTTATCGAATAATCATGAAGTCATGCACATAGAAAAGAACATTTGTGAGAGTGTTGTAGGAACATTATTGAATATTGATGGGAAATCTAAGGACACATATAAATCAACATAAGATCTTCAGGATATGGGCATAAGAAAAGAACAATGGTTGCAACATGATGACTCTAGTTATACAATGCCATTTGCTTGTTATCATATGTCAGAAAAGGAGAAAAAACTATTTTGGGCATTTTTGATATTTTTTAAATTTACTGATGGTTATGCTTCAAATATCTCTAGTTGTGTATGTGAGGATGGTGGTAAGATAACTAAACTCAAAAGTCATGAATATCATGTTTTTTTGCAGCGATTGTTGCCTTTTTCTATTTGTGGATATGGAAATAAAGATACTTCTTTAGCATTGATTGAGTTTGGACATTTCTTCCAAAGATTATGTTGTAAGACATTGAAAGGGTATGATTTATAACAACTTGAAAAGGTTATAGTGATTATATTATGCAAGCTTGAGATGATCTTTCCACCTTCTTTATTCTTATGTAATGGTACATTTGGTTGTGCATTTACCACGATAAGTTATGAATGGGGGACCGGTACAATATCGTTGGAAGTACAAAATTGAGAAGTTTTTATGCAAACATAAGTGTTATGTGCGATACAAGGCACGACCAGAAGGTTCTATTTCCGAAGGCTACATTATTGATGATGTTTGACATTTTTCTCTATGTATCGTACTAGCATTAAGTCCATATTTAATCATGAAGATTGAAATGATGATGGATCTAGTAAGAGAGATGAACATGTTCTAGACATATTTTTAGGAGTGTTAGACCATTCAAAGGAGTTAATGAAGCATTACCAAAGAAAGACTTTGATAAGGATCGATGGTATGTGTTGAATAATTATAAAGATGTAGAACCTTTTATAAAGTAAGTGTATTTATTTATTTATTTACATTAATATTTTGTTATTTTAAATCACGTCTGAATAGTTTATCTTCTAAATATAGGGAACATGAAAATTAGTTGATAAAGCAAGGTGTTGATAACATAAAGAGAAATGTAGAGAACAATTTCCTCAATGATTCAAAAGAAAGTAAATGATTTTTTGAGATGACAATTGTAAGACACTCAAATTAAATTAGGGTGTCTAGAGTCTCACATGTTTCTATAAGCTTTTTAAAATGTTAAATAAGGTTTTTAAAGCATGTTTGATTGATTTGAAGTCATTTGGAAGTCAAACGTCCAAGACATTGGAAAGTTAACCCTTGAGACGTGCATCTGTATCTTGGTGTGTCTTGACATGTTTTACGTGTTTGTTTTGGTTGATACTGATATGGAAGATCCTTTAAATGTTAAGGTGTGTATTTACGTTGTAAACGTCTGGGCACAACTCCCCAAGGTCCCCACAAGAGTCCCTCAAGGTGGACCCAAAGGTTGTCAAGACACTACCTTAGCAGTGTCAATCGACAAGCCCAAATGATGCCTCGTCAGTGCATCTACGCCCTGTCGATGGAGAGGCATCGTCCAATAATTAGCATGGTGAAGGCACAATACAATGGACAATCCTCAGACCCAAATGATGGCCAACAGTATAATCCGTCATTGGATCTACTTGGCGCCGATGCAGGCCATCGATGCAGCATTTGTTAACTAGGATACGAACTATTTTATTGAATGGTTGAATCAGAAATTAACACCACGTCCTTAACTTACACTAGGTTGTTATTTTACTTATTTTTGGGTATTCTAAGTTAGTTAAAAATATCAAAACCCCAACTCAAACAATATTTCAAAAAATTAGACTTCCCTCTTCAAAATATCCTCTCTAGAAACCTCCATTGGAGATGAAGCTCAAGAACAGCTTGGTGCATTGATTACCATGGTTTCTTCATCAAGTTTCAGTAGTTTTCTTCTATAATGAGGTATGGTGATCCTTCATCTCTAGATAACCTTTCATCTATAGAGTTCCTTTCAATATTTTCAAAGAGAATTCATTATAAAATTTCTTCTTCTTCAATATAGCCATGGGTTCTTTCTCAAAACGTTTCAAAACCTTTCTCATGATTAATTGATTATAATGTATTGAACATAAAGTGAATTTCAATCCAATTTCATGATAAGCCCATGATCCCTCTCTATCTCGATTTAGCCTATATTGTAGTATGTTGTGATCTTGATGCTAGAATGATTGTTATGAGATTCAATAATGATGAATTGATTTGCGTACTGCCTAAGATGTAAATTTATGATGAACTATGTATAGTTTATCCAATGTGGATCAATGTTTAGAGATTTAATGAAATTGACCTTTCTTTTTCTACTTCTATAGCTTTCTATGTAGTGATTTCTATGTGATCTCGATTCTAGGGAAATTGAAGTAGGTTTTCGTTTAGGTTATGATATACTTATATACTGCCCTATATTGTATTTTAATGCATCATGAATGTTAATCATGATGATCAAAGCAAGGGATATTGGTAAGTGATCTATGTCTCTCTACTCTTTATTGAATTGGTGATGTAGTGTACATGATAGTATCATGATCTTTTGGTGGTTTATGCATGATTTTTGTCCGTATTAATATACATTTAGATACTTCCGTATACTTGAATTTTTGAGGACATATGAGTATTAATCAATGATGATCAAAGATTGATGAATTGGTAAGAATGACTCTTCCCCTATGCTTTTCTATAGAGTTGTTAGTTGATGAAGCCTTGTATGGGATTCTGTGGTAATGTAAACTTATGGTGGCGGTGTTTACTTTATTTTCATTATATATGTGATGTGATAATGGACTTGAAGGCAATTGTATTATGAAGGTGTCATGGTGATGACCACCAAATGTGAAGCATGCCTAGTCCTCCATTCTAGTTGTAATCTAGGTTGTATTGCTAATGTTATGAGCATGTGTAGGACTATGTTAGGGTTGGTTTAGGTGATGCCATTGATGAAGTATAAATGATGAATGACCCCTTACCTATATGCCCCTGCATGAATGTGTGATTAGCTATGGTTAGGAGTCTTGAATGCAAGTATTGAAGTTAGGTTGTCTTCTATACTAGTATGTGTTGTGTGGTGTATGCTTGGTTCTGAATTGTGGTCCTAAGAGAGTGTCTGCCCAATGTGTTGTTGATATCCATTAGGTGATCATGTTGACCAATGTACACTCACTCACACTTCATGCGTGCTTACAAGTAGTGTAAATTCATGATGTCTAGTAAAAGGGTATTCTCATATGCACTTGTGTCTACTACTATGCATGTCATGTATATGTTAATGAAGTATGATTCTGTATTCCCTTAACTAGGATGACTTGATAGGTGTACTAGTATGGGCAAAGGTATGGGATCTTGTCTATGCATTGCACATGTGTTCCTTGATAGGATAGTTCCTAGGTTTTGTTTTCTATGTACATGAATGTGAATGCATGATTATGTTAACGTATGAACATGTTTGGTCTGAATGTGTTGTGTGAATGGATTGATCACATATATGTATACACACACATGTATGATGATCTAGTCAATATATGGGCCTTTAAAGGTGGTCTCTTTTGTACCCTAAACTAGATTGTGCTTGAATATGTTATGTCCATGTGAAAGGACTTCTCACATAAGTTAGGTTGATGAACTCTCGTCTATGACCTATAAGCTAAGCATATGATGAGTTAACTTTCCTAAGCCTAATTTTATAAATTAATGTTAATAAAGACTTTTCAATAAAGGGAACTTAGCTTAGCACCGAGTGAACTTAGATGAGAGGTGCCCCTTTGTCACATCCGGGGAGAACCCCCAAGAAGTAACATGGCGTAATTGACCTCTCGGAGGTCTTATATAAGCCCATATTTATCATTCATCGCATTGACATAGTAAAATTTTGCGGAAAATTTAAAACCTTCTTAGCACATCATATGCTAGAACATTACTTCATATATATTAAACATAAGTCATAATACATTTATAGACCTTAAGTCTATTTTCCATCTTAGACTCAACAACATTAGAGTACATTAAGGACACGGCCCATAAGACACATTACATAACTATACAATATTTAAAGACTTTACAATAAAGACATAAGTAGGAGATCCTTGAACTTAAGGATTCCTTTCATTGAGCTTGGGAATCATCTATCAAGCTCTTCAACATTCAAAACGTACTTTAAGCATCCATAACCTACACTTTGTGGAAAAAGTAGAGAAGAATGGGATTAGCACAAGAATGTACTAAGTATGACAACCATGCAAAAACATACATTTAAAAGGGACATTTTCCTTGAAATCATACTCCATGCCATTTTGAGTAAATCATCATAAAACCTTAATTCAATTACATTTATATCATTCACATACTTCATATAAACATATTCAAACACCAAACATTACATAAGATCACATATAGAATATATGAAATTTTTGAGTCACATTACATTGAACTCTCTTTCCCTTAACAGTGAGCTTTATTTCTTTTTATTAATTAACTTCCCAAGTAACCCTCTAGTGATACTTGGTGCAATGTATCACCTTAAGATCATAAAAAAAAGCATACATACAACGTACATAAACCAACACATATCCTTATATAAGCATAATACATCAAAAATTAATTTAAGTCAAAACCTTAGGACATTACAGTAAATTACCTTTAACTTGCACATATACCATCTCCACTTCACATCAATGCATTAGAAGACCTTACTCATAATCCTATTCTAAATCTACTAGTGCAATGTATATGTGAAGCCCCATAACCTCACACATACTTAGTAAACCTATCATAAGACCACAAGCCTTACCATCCAATTCATACATAAACAAGTAAGTGAATATAACTTTATTTATGTCAATACAAGACCTTTACCATGTAGTCAATAATATCAACATCATAGATATAGACTCATACCATGCACATCTTCATAAAAAGTAGACCAATACTACAATGTTATGCATAAAGACATAATCATAATCATATACATTAGGTCACCTCTCTAGGAGCTACTTGTGCAATGTCTAGATGGGTTCATTACTTCCACCTATCCTATGTAACCTTCCTTACGTCATCCTATTTAGGATCCTAGTCATTTTCTTCCATTAACCATTTTACTTTAGTGAAACTATAGCTTTAACTGACACTAATACCATGAGTGCTAAACATGGAATTTGGTGTTGTAGAGCCTTACACCAAGGGAAAGTTTTCCTGCCTAGCCAAGGTAGAACATTAACATATATCCTAGCATATTAGGTGATATCACTTGCTAGATCCTATGTGGAAAGCATTGTTTATCGAACTAAGAGATAGGTATTCCCTCTTCGTACCATTTGGTAATTGGGCCTCCTCTCATGGGAATCCATTGGATGAGTATCCCTCAAAGGGGAGTCAACATCACATGTGGAACTATTGGGTGAATCTTTCCTCTTAATGGAAAGCTATCACCTCCCTTTGTCAAGTTCACTCGGTGCTAAGCTAAGTCCCCTTTATTGAAAAGCCTTTATTACATTTATTTATAAAACATCGACTTGGGATATTTATTCCTCATATGCTTATAGAATACTCAAGAACTTATGTAGTTTTAAAGTAATCTTGGGCACCCCTCTCAAGGTCCCTCTACTAACTAGATCATCATACATGTGTATGTGTGTGTACATTGATGTGAACAAACCTTTCACATAACACATAATGTCACACATCTTCATATATCAATACATAAATAGGCATAACAATATGAGCAATACTTTTCATATAAACCCATTAAGACTCTATGCACATTCATACTTCATCATATCATGTAAATGTAATTCATAACATGTCCATACATTCATTTTCATATACATAGAAACCAAACCTAGGAACTATCCTATCAAGGTACACATGTGCAATGTAAAGACAAGTTCCCATACCATTGCCCACACTAATACACCTATCAAGTCATACTAGTAGGGAAATACATGTCATACTTCACATACATATATTTTACATGCATAATAATAGACACTAGTGAATATGAGAATAACCTTCCATTGAGACACCATGACCTATACTACTTGTAAGCATGCATAATATGTGAGTGTGTGTGTACATTGGTCAACATTATCACATAATGGCCATCAACAACTCATTGAGGCAGCCACCCTCTTAGACCATAATACTCTTCAAGCATAGACCACAAAACACACAATAGCATAGGAGACAAGTTAACTTCATAGAACACTTTAAGACTCCTAACATTAGCTATTCACACATTCACATAGGGGTAAATGGGTAGGGTTCATTAATCATTAACACTTAACCCATGGCAGCACCTAAACATGCTCTTACATAGCCATTCACATGCTCATAACAATAGTAACACAACCTACGTTCACAAACATAATGGAAGACTAGACACAAGTTACACATAAGGTGATCATCATAACCACTCATTCATATAATAATCAATTTGCCTTCAAGGACATAGTCAACACATATATAATGACAATAAAGTAAACACCGCCACCATAAGTGAACCATACCACACAATGTGATACAAGGCTTCATCAACATTATTATAGAAAAATTTAGAAGTTGAAGAGTAGAGCTATTCTTACCCATCCTTTAGCATTTGGTAATCGTTGACCTTTAGTACTCTTTCATCAATAATTCGAGTATAGGCCAGTAGCTAATGTACCATAATCATAAAAGAAACCATGTATGATTCGCTACGAGATCATATTACAATCTAATACAATGCATCACATGTATTCTAGAAAGTAGAAGAACATAGACCTTTAACCCAATTCACTTGCATAAATCATCATTTATATTTAATAAATCCCATCAATATAGGGCAGTATCTAAAGACATCATTCTCAAGTCTAACTCATGTTTTATCTACCCTAGAATTAAGATCACATAAAGTACATTACACGATTCAATTTGTAGGCTAGAAGGACCTAGATCAATTCATGCAAAGACTCCTTTCCTTTAAACCTCAAAAATTCATATCCATAATCCATTAACAACATCAACGTAAGGAATTAGTTAAGGAAGTCATAATCTAGATGAAGCACTACTATAATTTCCAGAACTTAACAACATGGAAGATAGAAGAATAAAGGCCAATCAAACCTTGAACCACATGAATCATATATATAATTCAACAATAATATCCAAGTGAGACAGTAGGTACAATTATCCCTACACAATGGATTCAACATTCATGCATAATAAGGTTCGTTTTACAGTGAAGGCCATGCTTAACATTCAATGGGACATATATATCACATTCTTTAAGTATCAATCCACATTGATCCAATATCACGTAATACATCATCAATAAACATTATAAACAGTAGATCTAAGCATATTAACATAGTTGAATCACAAATTAACATGCATAAGATAAGGATCATAAAGCCATACATAGACTAAAATCGACTTGGTGAAAGAGCATGTGTTCATCATGCAATTGGATTGAAAACCACGTACAAATCAGTATATAATCACAAATACATTCATATTATGCCTTTTAAATCAATTTAAGAAAGAACCCATGGCAGATTGAAGAGAAGATGTTTGATTATAAATTCTCTTTTGAAACTTTGAGATTAACTCTCTAGATGGAAGGATAACTAGAGATGAAGGATCACCATACCTTCTTATTCATGAAAACCTTAAAACTTGATGAATCATCCATGGAAATCCAAGCTCCAATCTGTTCTTGAGCTTCACCAACAATGGTGGTTTCTAGGGAGAATATTTTTGGAGGGAAAGGTTTCTTACGTGTGTATGGGATTAGGAATGAGAGGTTCACGTGTTTGATGACTTATATACACCCAAAAATAGGTAAATAAATCAATTAGGGTAAGTTTAGGATGTGGGCTGAATTTCCCATTCACCCCTTTAATAAAACAGTACGCAGTCATAGGTTGCAGGCCACCATCGACGGAATCATCTGCTGGCTGTTGGTCAGTCGACGGGCCGTGCATTGGCTTCCGTCGATTGATCCTTGGCCAATTTTTGATTGATACCTGAACAAGATAAGTTTAAAATGATGAGAGCTCACCTACGGTCCGTTGGTTGACCAACTAGCCGTCGTTTGGTCCGTCGATTGACACTGCCAAGGCAGTGTCTCGACCAGCCTTGGGTCCTTCTTGTGGGCCCTTTTGTGGAGCCCTTTAGAAGTCGTACCCGGACGTTTCCAATTTAAATACAATCCTTAACAAGTTTTAGACATTCCACATAAGTTTGACCCAAAACAAACACCCGAAATACGTCCAAACATGCAAGGCCCCATCAAGACACACACATGCATCTCTCGAGGCTATCTTTCGAATGTCTTGGGCGTTCATGGACGTTTGACCTCCAAACTTCTCGAAACTTCATATAATACCATTTAATATCATTATAACTCATTTTAAGACTTAATAAGATCATTGAGTCACATATAAGCATGCATAAACATATGAGGCACATAGGTGACTAATCGTCGAACGTTTTGGTCGACCCTTGACGTTTGACTTCCAAATCACCTCAAACTTTATGCACTGCCTCTAAACCATATTATAAGTCATTTTAAGACCTTAACCCTTAAGACAAACATTTTAGGCTCTAGACACCCTATCTCATTTTGGGGGTCTTACAATATCCCCCACTTGGGAACATTCGTCCTCGAATGACACTTACAATACTTTAATCACAACAAAGAATTCAATGCATCATCGAGCATTTAATCTCGATCATAACATAATAATATAGAATTTAATGCACTAAACTTACAAGGAACAATTTTCACATTATTTATCACTCAATGCACACAAGCAAGCAAAACTTCAATTCACTCACTCTTTAATGCATCAATAAAAAGGCTCTTGTCATGTTCACAGGAGGAACATCCTTCTCCTAATAATAACATGGTCATTACACTCCATTTAATTAAGATATCATCTCGCAAGGCCACACTTAGGCAGATTACAACATATACTGAAAAGCTATTTAAGGACTCATACTCCAATGCACATAGTCTTGAGTTAATTGAATCAACAAAGATCTTTATTAGTTAGACCTAGTTCCATGAAGGTCATACTCAACCATACCATGCTTAGTTGTGTCCATGGAGGAATGTCCCTTTCCTCAACACACTTACGTGTATCATGATTTTACACCTTAGTAAAGTACAAGGATGATTTCCTATTAAAATGAGAGATCCTCAACTTTTAAACAAAGACATGCTCATGATTTCTTCCTATTGAAGTCCAAATGGTAGGTCACACCAAATGCATCACAACAATTAGGAAGCCATTTAACACAATGTCAATTTATAACATAGCACTCACCTGCACAGTAAGCATCATTTGGGAAAATTAATACAAATCATAGGCACTTACGTGGATACTAAGTTAAACATGCTTTCACTTTTCAAGAGTGAGCCTACAATCATGCTTTCCCAACCATACTAGTCACATAGTTTTCAAGAGATTCCATATATTTCATCTTAAAGAGACTCAACTTTTCATTATAAGGCTAAACCTTACATATCTCAAGTGACTAAAACCAAGTTTCCTACTTTATCTCATGAAGTCAAGTATACCATTAGCATGTTAGGATGTACAATACTCATGAGAAAATATGTATTTAATCAAAATTTCCATTCATGCACTTTGGAATATTCACAAGATCTTTAAGGTAAAGTAAATCAATACATACCAAACATACAAAGTTCATACTTTATACTTTATGCAGGACTCTATTCATGAACAAGCTCATCAATACTTCATTAAATTCAAGATCAAGCAAAAATAGAAGGTTAAGGTAGAAAATATCTACAACCTTACAATTTTCATCACCATCCCCCACTTAGGGTAAACCCAACTAAGAGCAACTTAACCCAACTTTAAGAGGATCTTAACTTAACAACATTCATTTTTCATTACTTAAAAGTGATTACCATTTAGAAAGAATTTACAGTAAGTCTACATAGGAACACTAAGGTATTCTAACCTTATTATTTTTAATCAAATTATCCTCAATCATCAAGTTAGGTCATACCATTCGGCCACATAAGGTTTTCATACATTAAAATAGACACCAAGCTCATACAACATTAGGTAAAACAATAAGGAGACTTAGCCATAAAATTTCTTCTTTTCCCTAGAACATTACAGTAAGGTGACTTCTATTTCACTAAAACCCACATAATCACCCAACCAAATCATGCATACTACCTTTACACCTAGGATCAAGTATATACAAAGGACTCCAATCAATACTAGGTAATCATGAATGTTCACACATCCACTAAGGCAACATTTGAAACATCATGCATATATTCAAAGGGACATATTGAACACCTTTAAGCACATATTCCTAGCGTAGCATGCTTGCATAGGTAGTCATTACACATTTCAAGCTCAAATCATAATATTAAGCTACCAACATGTAAAACAATATAGCAACACATATTCCAAAAGAAACTCATTTTAACCATAATAACTCCTAACATGCTATAATCATATCATGACATACATTTCTCAACAAAACATACTATTTCACATAAGCCTCATACTTAGCCATATTTGACATCACATCATAAAAACATGTCAAAATTCACCTTCACACATACTCATCAAACCATAAAACCAATTTAAGCACTAACTCACCATTTCTCCTCAAGAATATGAAATACCATCTCATCCAAGCAATCACATCTAAAAGACCACCGGACAAGAAAACATAAGAGAGAGATCTTATAGAGTTAAGTTCTATGGCACGATATGAGAATGATGAAGGGAAACTCTATCGTCCTATAGCCTCCCGTATAATTTGATGTGTCGCGACTCACCACCAATGCTACGAGACTCTACTAGACGTGGCAATATAGGACTTTTAGAACCTAGATCCACTTTTAAAACCTCATGCTCATATACAACACTTGTCACATCCGGGGAGCACCCACTAGAAGTAACATGACGTACTTGACCTCTCGGAGGTCTTATACAAGTCCATAGTTATCATTCATCGCATTGACATAGTAAAATTTAGCGGAAAATTTAAAACTTTATTAGCACATCATATGCTAGAACATTACTTCATATATATAAAACATAAGTCATAATACATTTATAAACCTTAATTCTCTTTACCAACATAGACTCAACAACATTAGAGTACATTAGGGACACGGCCCATAAGACACATAACATAACTATACAATATTTAAAGATTTTACAATAAAGACATAAGTAGGAGTTCCTTGAACTTTAGGATTCCTTTCATTGAGCTTGGAAATCATCTTTCAAGTTCTTCCCCATTCAAAACTGTAAGACCTTGAAAATAGCTTAAGTGCTCTAGATCCTAACATGTTGGTCTTAGTGTTCTAAGGTCCTAAATGTGTTTAATATGTGGTATATAGGCAGTGGCTAAAGTATTAGGGGTGTTGGAAGTCAAACGTCAAGGGATGACTAAGACGTTTGATGACTAAGTCTCCTAAATGTCTAAAATATGGTTCTATGTGTTTATGTGTGTTTCATGGTGTTTTAAGGTTCTTAATAGAGTTAATATATCATGTATAGGCAGTGGTTAAAGTTTCGTGAAGTTTGGAGTTCAAACGACAAAGAACGTCCAAGGCATTCAAAAGATGTGCCTTGAGTCGACCTTGTACGTCTAGGCGAGTTTCGTCGAGTTTTATGTGTTCGTTTTGGTTGAAATTCATGTGAGAGGTGTTAAAATCATATATGATCATGTTTAGGTTGGAAAAGTTCTGGAAATTATCCCCAAGGACCATCAAAGGGTCCTTGAGGAAAGGACCCAAAATCTGTTGGCAGACTGTCCCAGACAGCCTTTGCGACGGAGCTTGCGACAGATTGTCATGGCTGTGACGCCCCGTCACAAGGGTTCCGTCGTGGGGGACTTGTTCAAGGGTGTAGGGGGGACCCTTGGCAAGCCATAGGAGCTGGAGATGGAGGTCCATGACGGACCGTTTCACCCGTGATGGTCCGTCACAGACAGGTCGTCACAAGAGGTCTCCTGCGCAGATTTTTCTGCCAAGTTAGGGGTGAACTTGTAAATTCACCCCATGACTAAATAAGAGTGTGTACGGTTTATTAAGGGATATTTGGGTATTTTAAAGGAGTGTATAAGTGTTTAACACTTAGAATAATTCATTCTTCTAAAATCAAAACCCCAAAGTCCCTTAGAAAACCCAAAGACTCCATTGAAGTCCAACTTGAAGGATCAGCTTGGTGTGGCGTTTTGAAGGAGAATTCTTCATCAAAGTGAAGGATTATCATCCTTAAGGTATGGCTTTGATCCTTGAAACTCGTTTCATCAAGGAGACAACTATCAAAGATGTTTTCAAAGCTTTCTAAAGAGATTTGTCCTATTTCGGGATTTCTACCATGGGTTCTTGCATAAATGTTTTCTAAACATTGAATTATGATATAATTGATATTGTATTGATGATTTCAACATAAATTACCTATGAACCCATGTGAATTGATGAACCCTAGTTTTGACTACTTATTGGGTTACTTGATATTAAGCTTATGTTGATGAATTGTTGTGTAGTTTCTTATGGGCTTTCTAATGATATAAGAATTGTGTTCAATTGATATGTAATTGATATTATATTGTTAAACCTAGATTGAATTGATGTAGATTCATTGAGTTTTATGGTTATTGCTTTGAATTGTTGTTTATGGCCATGGGTAAGGGCCTTGTGATTTTGAATTGGTTGATTTGGCATTGAATTGAGGTGTGGATATGGGGATGAAGGTATGCTGCCCCGTTTTCTTTAATTTGATATTAATTATACTTGATATCATTGTGATTGGTATTGTCCACTTATGGTGGCGGTGTTATGTGAATTGATGTGGCCTTGTCGGCGTTACTTTATGCAATATGATGATCATGGCCTTGTCGGCATTACTTGAAGTATATGATGATTATGTGATATATAAGAATGTCAATCTATATGTGAAAGAATATGTGTTCTTATATGAAGTGATGTTAGGTTATAAGATGTTATTCCTAAATACATCTACAATGACTTATATTGTATGTTAAAGTGAAATATGTGGTGTCTTGTTTAGGTAGACTTATGTCCCTTGCTTGATGCTTATATGAACGTTATTATGTGATGATTTGACTTAGTATGTTAAGAGTCTTGAATAATATAAGTGAGACCTTGATGATAAGAAGGACAATGTTATGTGGAACCTTGTACTTAGTGGCGAGGTTATGAATTGTGAAGTAGTTAGCCGTAATGGTATCCTTCATGCTATGAGTGATGGACTTAGGGATGGTTGGCTGGAACGGCATCATATCATACCTTAGGAAAGTCGCGATGAGCTTCTTGTCGCTAAAGTGAGATATGCCCTAGTGGAACTTGCTTTGGTAGGGTGAATGTAAAGAAGGTCGTGAACTAGATAAGGACCTATTTATGTGAACCTTGATGTGAACTAATCTATGAGAACTAAGGCTAGCACCGAGTGAGTATGAGTAAGGGGGAAGTGGATTCAGTTAAAGAAAGAGATTGAATGCTTCATACACTCTTCATATTCCTTAACCATGTGCCTACATGGGATGTGTCCAAGTTCTACCATTGGCAAGTAGAACAACCTCATCAAAGTAGGATAGAACTTCGGATTCCATGTCTTGCTACCATGGTCTTTGTCGGTTATTGCCTATTCTCATCATGTGGAATACCTTTTAGCATTAGATAAGTTTATGAGGTTTAGGTGGTGGTATGGGACGCTATATAGACATTGCACAATAGACTTTGAAGGTGTTATGTGGAGTTCCTAGGTCTTGTCCAAAGACCATTATGTGATCCATTATGTGAGTGTCTTATGGGATGATTTATGTGAGTGTCTTATATGATGTATGAGTCTTAATGAACTAATGAATTAATGAACTATCTCAGTAACTATGTAAATGGTTGAGTACCTAATCTAAGTGACTTAAGCATTCCTTAGCTAAAGTATGAGGAGGACATGAAAGGATGGTCTCTTCATGTCTTATCTTTGGAAGTCTTGAGGATGACTCTAGTTAGGGAAGTTGGTTAATCTTGTTGACATGATCTAAACCTTAGGAAGTCTTAAGGACTATTTAGGTAATCTTGGAGAGGTCATTGTACTATGGACATATCTTCTTGATTTCTTAAGTAGGTCTTTTGATAGGCTTTGGAAGGAGAATGTCTTCTAATCTAAGTGTTGGTGTGTTTAGTGAGAATGATTCTATTTAAGGTAGTCTATAGGATCTCTTGTGTGTGTGTGAAAGGGATTGTATGGGCGTTCGCTCCACACTTACTCAAGTGAGACTTAGAATCACCTTTGGTAGAGGAATCTTACATAGATGGTTAAGGTTGTTTTCTAAGTGTGTATGTGACTCATCGTAGGTAATCTTAAGGGTCGTTTAGTCACATCTAGAGAGGGTGTATGGGCGGTCTCTCTTTGTGTGACTTAAGTGAATCTTAGGATGACTTTAAGTGAGGGAATTACATGCTAGGAAGACTTAGGGAGCAGGGTGAAGTGATTCACTGTAACAGTGAATTAGTTCACTGTACAGTGAATGTAGCTCACTGTAAAGTGAGTCTTTAAGATGCTATCTTTGATTAATTGTTATCTTATGTGTTTCTTATTTGATAAATGATGTTCTTATGTTTAAACTATGATTTCTAAATGAAAGATGCATATTTCTAATAAAGTCCGTTTTCATGATTTTTATGCATATAGCCATACTTAGTACATGTGGTTGTACTAATTCCATGCTTTATTTTCTATCTATAGTCCTTGGTAGGTAAGGGAGCTTGGAGAAGAAGACTGGGGCATTAGAAGAATCGTTCGAGTAGAAGAGTTCAAGTATGTCCTCATTGTTTCGAGGGCATATATGTCGTTTTATGTTTCTTTTATGAAGTATTGTACAAGACTATGTTATTTCTATTTTTCGTATTAAAGTTGAGATTGAGACTTAGTATTTCTATATGAAATAGTTTTAAAGACTATTTTATGTTTTAGTGAAAAGTTTTAATTCTGCACTACTTTTCATTATGTATATGCGATGAATGATATGAATGAGGCTTGTCTTAGAACTCTGAGAGTTCGACGACGCCGGTCGCAATCCAAGATTGCACCCTATCTTCTAGGGTATGGTCTCGGGTTGTGACAAAGTTGGTATCAGAGCATAGGTTGGTGAAAGTAGTATTAGGTATCAAAAAGTCTCATCAAGTCACGTCTAGTAGAGTCTTGACCATCGGTGTGAATCGCGACACATCTATGGGCGAGAGGCTATAGGATGATAGAGTTTCACTTCTTTTCTACTCCTATATCGTGCGGTAGAGTAAATGTTATGATTATCCTTCTTATTAGTTTCCTTATGTTTACTAGGAGGATGGCCGCTAGAAGGATGGAAGAGGAGAGGGTGAATGAGGAAGTTTTTCCTCAAGTTGAGCAAGTTGAGCAAGGTGCTCAAGGTGAGCAAGGTGTCCAAGGTGGGCAAGGTGATGATGTGCCTTCCCAAGGTGATCATGTTCCTAATGTGGATGGAGGTGATGAGGTACCGGAGTTGTCTAACAGGGTGATTGGAGAAGCTTTGAGGGCTTTAGCTCAAGCCCTAACTACTCAAATCAATTTGAGTATGGTGCCTAGGGTTATGGAGAGCACTATGACTTCTAGGTTGAGAGACTTTGTGAGGATGAATCCTCCAATATTTCTTGGCTCTAAGGTGAATGAGGATCCCCAAGAATTTCTTGATGGTGTGTACAAAGTGTTGAGTGCTATGGGGGTTACATCTAGGGAGAAGGCGGAGTTGGCTTCTTATCAATTGAGAGATGTGTCTCAAATTTGGTACACTTAATGGAAGGACAATAGGCCGGAAGATTCGGGTCCTACTGAGTGGGAAGAGTTTAAGGGAGCTTTTCTTGGCAAGTACTTTCCCCGAGAGAGAAGAGAAGTGAAGGTGGAGGAGTTTATTAATCTCAAGCAAGGCAACATGAGTGTTGAGGAGTACTCTTTGAAATTCTCGACATTGTCTAGGTATGCTCCTTCTCTTGTGTCCAATACAAGAGATGAAACGAGTCGCTTTTGTACCAGAGTAGCCGATTTGGGGAAGGAAGAATGTCGCACCGCTATGCTTCATGATAATATGACCTTATCTAGACTCATGGTGTATGCACAATCTATTGAGGAGTCTAAACTTAGAAGGATGGCTAGAAGTTTGAAAAGGGGTGTTGCTAGTGATCAAGAGCAACCTAGGTTCAAAAAGAGGGTTCAAACTCAAGATGTACCTAGAGTTCCTAAGAAGAAGTTTGAGAAAGGAGGTGGTTCAAAGGATAGCAAGCCTACTTGTGCCAATTATGGCAAGAAACACTATGGTGAGTGTTTGTTGGGTACCGATAGTTGCTTTGGTTGTGGAAAGGATGGGCGCAAAGTGAGAGATTGTCCAAACAATGCTTCTAGGAAGGAGGGCAAGAGAGTCGAGCCTAGTGTTCCAAAGGATGATGCTCCAACTAAGAGGCGTTTCTATGCACTCCGAACTAGAATTGAGAAGTCGGATGATGGTGATGATGATGTTGGTAAGTTCTTGTTTCTCTTTTGATAGTATGAGTTCCTTCTAAGTGGGGGAGTATGGTTTGTAGATGGGATAGAAGTTCTTAAAATATTGCATGTGCATGATGTCTAGGAGTTTGGTTGAAACTGAATTTCATTTACTTCTTGCATTGTGTGATTTATGAATCTTTGAGCATGTTGTATGATGTGTTTACATTATGTTATCTTGCATTCTAGCATGTATATATATAAAGAATTGCCTAAAATTGCATTTTTGGAAAAGTTGCTAAAATCACTGTTTCTTTAATGAACTGCTCACTGTGTAATTTTGGTAAAAATGACTATTTGATTCTTTGGTCAAAAATTCTTGTTATGTGGTTAGAACTGATGTATATGAGTATGCTGTTGAATATAAAATGAGTTTTTGCTATTTGGATTGAAGCATGTGAGTTTTGTAGCATAACGAGTTATAGAATTGTCTTCTAGTTTCTTGTTGTGTTGTGAATCTCTAGATTATGTGAAGTTGATGATTTCTTATAAAATATGTGTTGTATGGCTTGGTTATGTGCTTCTATTTGAAATCTCTAATCTTGGAAGTATTCGGAGAGTGGCAAGTGTCATTCGAGGACGAATGTTGTCCAAGTGGGGGAGATTGTAAGACCTTGAAAATAGCTTAAGTGCTCTAGAGCCTAACATGTTGGTCTTAGTGTTCTAAGGTCCTAAATGTGTTTAATATGTGGTATATAGGCAGTGGCTAAAGTATTAGGGGTGTTGGAAGTAAAACGTCAAGGGATGACTAAGACGTTTGACGACTAAGTCTCCTAAATGTCTAAAATGTGGTTCTATGTGTTTATGTGTGTTTAATGGTGTTTTAAGGTTCTTAATAGAGTTAATATATCATGTATAGGAAGTGGTTAAAGTTTCGTGAATTTTGGAGTTCAAACGACCAAGAACGTCCAAGGCATTCAAATGATGTGCCTTGAGTCGACCTTGTACGTCTAGGCGAGTTTCGTCGAGTTTTATGTGTTCGTTTTGGTTGAAATTCATGTGAGAGGTGTTAAACTCATATATTATCATGTTTAGGTTGGAAAAGTCCTGGAAATTATCCCCAAGGACCATCAAAGGGTCCTTGAGGAAAGGACCCAAAATCTGTTGGCAGACTGTCCCAGACAGCCTTTGCGACGGAGCTTGCGACGGATTGACATGGCTGTGACGCCCCCTCACAAGGGTTCCGTCGTGGGGGACTTGTTCAAGGGTGTAGGGGGGACCCTTGGCAAGCCATAGGAGCTGGAGATGGAGGTCCATGACGGACCGTTTCACCCGTGACGGTCCGTCATAGACAGGTCGTCACAAGAGGTCTCCTGCGCAGATTTTTCTGCCAAGTTAGGGGTGAACTTGTAAATTCACCCCATGACTAAATAAGAGTGTGTACGGTTTATTAAGGGATATTTGGGTATTTTAAAGGAGTATATAAGTGTTTAACACTTAGAATAAATCATTCTTCTAAAATCAAAACTCCAAAGTCCCTTAGAAAATCCAAAGACTCCATTGAAGTCCAACTTGAAGGATCAGCTTGGTGTGGCGTTTTGAAGGAGAATTCTTCATCAAAGTGAAGGATTATCATCCTTAAGGTATGGCTTTGATCGTTGAAACTCGTTTCATCAAGGAGCCAACTTCCAAAGATGTTTTAAAATCTTTCTAAAGAGATTTGTCCTATTTCGGGATTTCTACCATGGGTTCTTGCATAAATGATTTCTAAACATTGAATTATGATCTAATTGATATTCTATTGATGATTTCAACATAAATTACCTATGAACCCATGTGAATTGATGAACCCTAGTTTTGACTACTTATTGGGTTACTTGATATTAAGCTTATGTTGATGAATTGTTGTGTAGTTTCTTATGGGCTTTCTAATGATATAAGAATTGTGTTCAATTGATATGTAATTGATATTATATTGTTAAACCTAGATTGAATTGATGTAGATTCATTGAGTTTTATGGTTATTGCTTTGAATTGTTGTTTATGGCCATGGGTAAGGGCCTTGTGATGTTGAATTGGTTGATTTGGCATTGAATTGAGGTGTGGATATGGGGATGAAGGTATGCTGCCCCGTTTTCTTTAATTTGATATTAATTATACTTGATATCATTGTGATTGGTATGGTCCAGTTATGGTGGCGGTGTTATGTGAATTGATGTGGCCTTGTCGTCGTTACTTTATGCAATATGATGATCATGGCCTTGTCGGCATTAATTGAAATATATGATGATTATGTGATATATAATAATGTCAATCTATATGTGAAAGTATATGTGTTCTTATATGAAGTGATGTTAGGTTATAAGATGTTATTCCTAAGTACTTCTACAATGACTTATATTGTATGTTAAAGTGAAATATGTGGTGTCTTGTTTAGGTAGACTTATGTCCCTTGCTTGATGCTTATATGAACGTTATTATGTGATGATTTGACTTAGTATGTTAAGAGTCTTGAATAATATAAGTGAGACCTTGATGATAAGAAGGTCAATGTTATGTGGAACCTTGTACTTAGTGGCGAGGTTATGAATTGTGAAGTAGTTAGCCGTAATGGTATCCTTCATGCTATGAGTGATGGACTTAGGGATGGTTGGCTGGAACGGCATCATATCATACCTTAGGAAAGTCGCGATGAGCTTCTTGTCGCTAAAGTGAGATATGCCCTAGTGGAACTTGCTTTGGTAGGGTGAATGTAAAGGAGGTCGTGAACTAGATAAGGACCTATTTATGTGAACCTTTATGTGAACTAATCTATGAGAACTAAGGCTAGCACCGAGTGAGTATGAGTAAGGGGGAAGTGGATTCAGTTAAAGAAAGAGATTGAATGCTTCATACACTCTTCATATTCCTTAACCATGTGCCTACATGGGATGTGTCCAAGTTCTACCATTGGCAAGTAGAACAACCTCATCGAAGTAGGACAGAACTTCAGATTCCATGTCTTGCTACCATGGTCTATGTCGGTTATTGCCTATTCTCATCATGTGGAATACCTTTTAGCATTAGATAAGTTTATGAGGTTTAGGTGGTGGTATGGGACGCTATATAGACATTGCACAATAGACTTTGAAGGTGTTATGTGGAGTTCCTAGGTCTTGTCCAAAGACCATTATGTGATCCATTATGTGAGTGTCTTATGGGATGATTTATGTGAGTGTCTTATATGATGTATGAGTCTTAATGAACTAATGAATTAATGAACTATGTCAGTAACTATGTAAATGGTTGAGTTAATCTAAGTGACTTAAGCATTCCTTAGCTAAAGTATGAGGAGGACATGAAAGGATGGTCTCTTCATGTCTTATCTTTGGAAGTCTTGAGGATGACTCTAGTTAGGGAAGTTGGTTAATCTTGTTGACATGATCTAAACCTTAGGAAGTCTTAAGGACTATTTAGGTAATCTTGGAGAGGTCATTGTACTATGGACATATCTTCTTGATTTCTTAAGTAGGTCTTTTGATAGGCTTTGGAAGGAGAATGTCTTCTAATCTAAGTGTTGGTGTGTTTAGTGAGAATGATTCTATTTAAGGTAGTCTATAGGATCTCTTGTGTGTGTGTGAAAGGGATTGTATGGGCGGTCGCTCCACACTTACTCAAGTGAGACTTAGAATCACCTTTGGTAGAGGAATCTTACATAGATTGTTAAGGTTGTTTTCTAAGTGTGTATGTGACTCATCGTAGGTAATCTTAAGGGTCGTTTAGGCACATCTAGGGAGGGTGTATGGGCGGTCTCTCTTTGTGTAACTTAAGTGAATCTTAGGATGACTTTAAGTGAGGGAATTACATGCTAGGAAGACTTAGGGAGAAGGGTAAAGTGATTCACTGTACAGTGAATGTAGCTCACTGTAAAGTGAGTCTTTAAGATGCTATCTTTGATTAATTGTTATCTTATGTGTTTCTTAATTTATAAATGATGTTCTTATGTTTAAAATATGATTTCTAAATGAAAGATGCATATTTCTAATAAAGTCCGTTTCATGATTTTTATGCATATAGCCATACTTAGTACATGTGGTTGTACTAATTCCATGCTTTATTTTCTATCTATAGTCCTTGGTAGGTAAGGGAGCTTGGAGAAGAAGACTGGGGCATTAGAAGAATCGTCCGAGTAGAAGAGTTCAAGTATGTCCTCATTGTTTCGAGGGCATATATGTCGTTTTATGTTTCTTTTATGAAGTATTGTACAAGACTATGTTATTTCTATTTTTCGTATTAAAGTACTCTTGTGTCGTAAGTTGATGAGATTGAGACTTAGTATTTCTATATGAAAGAGTTTTAAAGACTATTTCATGTTTTAGTGAAAAGTTTTAATTCCGCACTACTTTTCATTATGTATATGCGATGAATGATATGAATGAGGCTTTTCTTAGAACTCTGAGAGTTCGACGACGCCGGTCGCAATCCTTGATTGCACCCTATCTTCTAGGGTATGGTCTCGGGTTGTGACAAAAACATCCTTTAAGCATCCATAAACTAAACTTTGTGTAAAAAGTATAGAATAATGGGAATTAGCACAAGAATGTACTAAGTATGGCAAGCATGCAAAAACATGCATTTAAAAGGGACATTTTCCTTGAAATCATACTTCATGCCATTTTGAGTAAATCATCATAAAACCTTAATTCAATAACATTTATATCATTCACATACTTCATATAAACATATTAAAACACCAAACAATACATAAGATCACATATAAAATTTATGACATTTTTGAGTCACATTACAGTGAGCTCTATTTCCCTTAACAGTGAGCTTTATTTCCTTTTATTTATTAACTTCCCAAGTAACCCTCTAGTGATACTTGGTGCAATGTATCACCTTAATATTACAAAGAAAACATACATATAACCTACATAAACCAACACATATCCTCATATAAGCATAATACATCAAAAACACATTTAAGTCAAAACCTTAGGACATTACAGTAAACTACCTTTAACTTGCACACATATCAACTCCACTTCACATCAATGCATTAGAATACCTTACTCATAATCCTACTCTAAATCTACTAGTGCAATGTATATGTGAAGCCCCAAAATCTCACACATACTTAGTAAACCTAGCATAAGACCACAAGCCTTACCATCCAATTCATACAAAAACAAGTAAGTAAATATAACTTCAGTTATGTCAATACAAGACATTTACCATGTAGTCAATAATATCAACATCATACATATAGACTCTTATCATGCACATATGCATAACAAGTAGACCAATACTACAATGTTATGCATAATGACATAATCATAATCATATACATTAGGTCACCTCACTAGGACTTCCTAAGGACCTACTTCTGCAATGTCTAGATGGGTTCATTACTTCCACCTATACTAAGTAACCTCCCTTAAGTCATCCTAGGTAGGATCCTAGTCATTTACTTCCATTGTCCATTTTACTTTAGGGAAACTAAAGCGTTAACCGACACTAAGACCATGAGTGTTAAACATGGAATTAGGTGTTGTAGAGACAGACACCAAGGGAAGGTGTTCCTACCTAGCCAAGGTAGAACATTAACATATATCCTAGCATATTAGGTGATATCACTTGCTAGATCCTATGTGGCAAGCATAGTTTATGGAACTAAGAGTTAGGTATTCCCTCTTCGTACCATTTTGTAATTGGGCCTCCTCTCATGGGAATCCATTGGATGAGTATCCCTCAAAGGGGAGTAAACGTCACATGTGGAACTATAGGGTGACTCTTTCCTCTCTATGGAAAGCCATCACCTCCCATTGTCAAGTTCACTCGGTGCTAAGCTATGTCCCCTTTATTGAAAACCCTTTATTAAATTTATTTATAAATCATAGGATTAGGATATTTATTCCTCATATGCTTATAGCATACTCAAGCACTTATCTAGTTTTAAAGTAATCTTGGGTACCCCTCTCAAGGCCCCTCTACTTACTAGATCATCATACATGTATGTGTGTACATAGATGTGAACAAACCTTTCACAAAACACATAATGTCACACATGTTCATATATCAATACATAAGTCTATAGGCATAACAATATTAGTAATACTTTTCATATAAACCGATTAAGACGCTATGCACATACATACTTTATCATATCATGTAAATCTAATTCATAACATGTCCATACATTCATTTTCATATACATAGAAACCAAACCTAGGAACTATACTATCAAGGTACACATGTGCAATGCAGAGTCAAGGTCCCATACCCTTGCCCACACTAATACACCTCTGAACTCATACTATTAGGGAAATACATGTCATACTTCACATACATATATTTACATGCATAGTAATAAACACTAGTGAATATGAGAAAAACCTTCCATTGAGACACCATGACCTATACTACTTGTAAGCATGCATAATGTGTGAGTGTGTGTGTACATTGGTCAACATTATCACATAATGGCCATCAACAACTCATTGAGGCAGCCACCCTCTTAGACCATAATACTCTTCTAGCATAGACCATAAAACACACAATAGCATATGAGACAAGTTAACTTCATAGAACACTTTAAGACTCCTAACATTAGCTATTCACACATTCACATAGGGGTAAATGGGTAGGGGTCATTAATAATTAACACTTAACCCATGGCAGCACCTACACATGCTCTTACATAGCCATTCACATGCTCATAACAATAGTAACACAACCTACGTTCACAAACATAATGGAAGACTAGACACAAGTTACACATAAGGTGATCATCATAACCACTCATTCATATAATAATCCATTTTGCCTTCAAGGACATAGTCAACACATATATAATGACAATAAAGTAAACACCGCCACCATAAGTGAACCATACCACACAATGTCATACAAGGGTTCATCAACATTATTATACAAAAATAAAGAAGTAGAAGAGTAGAGCAATTCTTACCCATCCTTTAGAATTTGGTCATCGTTGACCTTTACTACTCTTTCATCAATAATTCGAGTATAGGGCAGCAGCTAATGTACCATAACAATAAAAGAAACCATGTATGGTTCGCTACAATATCATATTACAATCTAATACAATGCATCACATATATTCTATAAAGTACAAGAACATAGAGCTTTAATCAAATTCACTTGCATAAATCATCATTTATATTTCATCAATAACATCAATCTAGGGCAGTAGCTAAAGATATTATTCTCAAGTCTAACTCATCTTTTATCTACCCTAGAATTAAGATCACATAAAGTACATTGCACCATTCAATTTGTAGGCTAGAAGGACCTAGATCAATTCATGCAAAGAGTCCTTTCCTTTAAACCTCAAAGATTCATATACATAATCCATTAAAAACATCAACTTAAGTCAGTAGTTAAGGAAGTCATAATCTAGACGAAGCCCTACTATAATTGCCATAACTCTAAATTACAGTGAACATGCTAAATTAGAACAACATGGAAGATAGAAGAATATAGGCTAATCAAACCTTGAACCACATGAATCATATATATAATTCCACAATAATATCCAAGTGAGACAGTAGGTACAATTATCCCTACACAATTGGATTCCACATTCATGCATAATAAGGTTCATGTTACAGTGAAGGTCATGCTTTACATTCAATAGGACCTATAGATCACATTAAGTATGCATCCACATTGATACAATATTACGTAATAAATCATCAATAAACATTCTAAACAGTAGATCTAAGCATATTAACATAGTCGAATCACAAAATAGCATGCATAAGATCAATATCATAAAGCCATACATAGACTAAAATTGAGTTAGTGAAAGAGCATGGGTTCATCATGCAATTGGATTGGAAACCTCGTCCAAATCAGTAGATAATTCATTTTATGCCTTTGAAATCAATTTAAGAAAGAACCCATCGAAAATTGAAGAAGAAGATGTTTGATCATAAATTCTCTTTTGAAACTTTGAGATTAACTATCTAGATGGAAGGATAACTAGAGATGAAGGATCACCATACCTTCTTATTCATGAAAACTTCTAAAACTTGATGAATCATCCATGGAAATCCGAGCCCCAAGAAGTTCTTAAGCTTCACCAACAATGATGGTTTCTAGGGAGAATAGTTTTGGGGGCAAAGGTTTCTTACTTTTGTATGGGATTGGGAATGACAGGTTCATGTGTTTGATGACTTATATACACCCCAAAATAGGTAAATAAATCAATTAGGGTCATTTTAGGACGTGGGTATAATTTCCCACTCACCCATTTTAAAAAAAAGTATGCAGGCAACAGGTTGCAGGCCACCATCAACGGAACCATCTAGTGGCCGTTGGTCAATCGACGGGCCGTGCATTGGATATCGTCGATTGGTCCTTGGCAAATGTTTTGCTTCAGAACTTACCAAGCTAAGTTTAAAATGAGGAGACATCACCTACGGGCCGTTGGTTGACCAATTTGCCGTCGTTTGGTTCGTCGATTGACACTCCCAAGGCAGTGTCTCAACCAGCCTTGGGTCCTTCCTGTGGGACCTTTTCCGAGGGCCTTTAGAAGTCGTACCCAGAAGTTTACAATATGAATACAACCCTTAATAAGTTTTAGACATTCCACATAAGTTTCATCCAATATAAACACCTGCAACACGTCCAAACATGCAAGGCCCCATCAAGACACACACATGCATGTCTCGAGGATGTCTTTCAAACATCTTGGGCGTTCTTGGACGTTTGACCTCCAAACTTCTCGAAACTTCATATAATACCATTTAACATCATTATAACTCATTTTAAGACTTCATAAGATTATTAATACACATATAAGAACGCATAAACATATGAGGCACATAGGTGACTATTCGTTGAATATTTTGGTCGACCATTGACGTTTGACTTCCAAACCACCTCAAACTTTATACACTGCCTCTAAACCATATTATAAGTCATTGTAGGACCTTATAATATTAGTACCAACATGTTAGTCTATAGACACCCTATCTCATATTGGGGTCTTACACCCTTCCAAATGTGGGAAGGCTTGTTCACCATAGTCCTCACAAGGTGGATAACTCCAATGCCTCAGTAGGCATAAAGAGCATTTTCATAATGTGGATAACTACAATTCCTCATTTGTCATAAAGAGGGTTTCCACATATTCCTGCAAGTTCCATAAATTATGTTTGCCCCATAGGATCTAGCAAGTGATATCACTTAGTATTCTAGCATGTGTTAATGTTATACTTTGGCTAAGTAGGACACCTTTCCTTAGTGTAAGGATCTACAACACCAAATTCCATGTAGCACCTATGGTCTTAGTGTCGGTTAAGGCTATAGTTTCCCTAAAGTAAAATTGGACAATGGAAGTTACGAGCTAGAACTTAACTAGGATAACCTAAGGGAAGTTTCTTAGTGTAGGTGGTGGTATGAGACCTCACCTATTAATTGCACAAAGTAACTCTTGTAGGGAGTTCTAGGAAGGTGTTCTAATGTATGTGTATTTGTTTATGTCTTTGTGCATGACATTGTAGTCTTCCCTACTTGTTGTGATGATATGCATGGTATGAGTCCTAATGAGTCTATATGATATGTCCTTTTCTTATGTACATAATGTTGTTCTTAATGATTATATTATGAAGGTGTTTCTTGGCATGATTGAAGTTGTCTTTGTTGCCTTGTAGATGTATGAAGTGAATGTATGCGTGTCGTCTCTTGATAGGTTTACTTAGTATGTGTAAGGTTATGGGGGTTCACATATACATTGCACTAGTAGACCGATATTGGAGTCATAAGTAAGATCTTATAATGTTCTATGTGAAGTAAAGTTAGCATATGTGCAAGTTGGCTATGGTTCACTATACACTACAAGAAACAACTTTATTTAAGACCAATATTTAGGGACGAATTAATAATCCCGTCTCTAAAAGTACATATATTGGGACGAGATTTTAGTTCGGTCCTAAATTACATATGTTATTGGGAAGGTTCCAAATCTGGTCTCTAGAAAAGTAGTAACTGCTCCCAAATTAAAATTTAGGGTCTTTGAGAAATACATTGTAAGGCGGGAACTAATGAAATTTTTAAAAGAGTCATCTATTTTCACCAAAATTAGGCGCCTAAAATTCATTAGTGATTAAAATTCTAAAAGGAAATTAAAGGAAAAAATATAACAGACGCTTCTATTTGTTTCGCAAAACATTCTGAAATCAAACAACCCTAGCTAGAACCGATCTTCCCTAACAACTCTTTCCTTACAGCGATCTGAGTTAGATCTAGAAAGCACAGGTCTGCCTAGGTAGCAGCAAGCACAACCCAGATATCTCATCGATCAATATTTCATCTGCGTTTTCTCAGAGCAGAGAAAGCAGAGGTCTGCCCAGAAGTCATCTCTACTCAATCTATATCTTCTATTCACTCGGATCTCAGGTATGCCTCCACTTGTTGATTTGATTTTTTATGTCGATTAATTGTTTGTTTTGTTTGAGTTGTAACTCTTCTTGTTTGAGCTCTTTCTCTCTAAGACTAGATTCTGATCATTTTCTTAAAGAAGATTCAATTTTGTAATGTGATATGATCCAAAAAATGAAGGGGATCGACCGGTCCTTAAAAAAGTAAGTGTTCCTAAAGATTAAGAATAATTAACTAAACTTGAAAAGAGGCACTAACAATTAAATGAGCTAAAACAATATTAAGATATAATATAGAGAAAGTTCTGTTCAAGTTGAGAAATTCGTTATGAATTACAAGTGAACTATTAATAGAGCAAGTGAAACAAGTGAGATTCTGGTATGTTACTACATAATAAGTGAAAAAATGATAGTTTCATTTGCGTCTGAAACTGATGGAATATGTAAAACACAATAGAATTGATGCAAATAACCTCTTGTACGTGGTGCTGCACATAGAAGATTGAAAGAGTGATAGTTTGTTTTGAGTGTGAAACTTGAAAAACATGATAACTTTCAAGAAGATACATTCTAATAGTTGATCAAATCATTCCTACAATTTTTTCTAATTGGTTCTCTGATTTCTGTCTACTTGTATATAAGCTATGATCCTCTTTTCAGTTAGTTCACCTTTCTGGTAAGCTTCCTCTTTTGGAAGCTGATTTTTCTTCTTCTCTATATTTGATTTGTTCGAGTTACACTACTTGTTTGAATTACCCTTCTCTGAGATTAGTTGGTCAATTTTTTTGAAGTATATTCAATTTTTTAGTGTCATAAGATCCATAAAAGAAGGGGAGCAGCTCCTAAAGAAACAAAAAAGTGTGCTACTCTTGAACAGAGGCACTCACAGGTACTCACAGGTCCTGAGTTAAAATAATGGTCAGAGCGAAGATACAGGGATTTGTATTCGTCTCAAGTAATCTGTTCTAAATTACAAGTGAACGATTGCTTACCTTTTAAGACTAACAGAGCACACACGAATGTGGTTGCAGTTCTGATAGCTGATCCAAAGAAGTAACCACGCACAACTAATTCCTAAAAGATTTATATCTAACTAAAATAAATTAGTAATTGCAAAAGAACCATTAAAATATTAGTTATTATAAATGGATCATATCATAGTGTTTTGTGTGTGTCTAAGGAATCAATCATATTTTTTTACAATCAGATTAACTCGAACTCACAAAAGATGTAAGAAGCAACAAAACGGATTCAAATTACCTCATGTGGTGTTGTACATAGAACGTAGAAATAGTTATAGTTATATTTTTTTTTACAACTTAGCAAACTCGAGATCTTTGAAGAGATATGTTCTTATAGTTGCACAATATATTTGTCCATTTCTATCAAACTCTATCACCACAAATTTATGAAAAAAGATGTAAATAACAGAATGTAATTAACTGTTAGAAGGAATCAACAAAGTTCTTACAGTTATACTTCCTGTGGTTTTATAAATAGAAGATAGGAACAATGTTAACTTTGGGTATGAAACTTGACAAACTCAAGATATGTCAAGAAGAAACGTTCTTATGGTTGCACCACATATTCTTCCATCCTTGTAAAATTCAAGCTCGATAAATTTATCCAAATTACAGTAAATAATAGATTGTAAGTTGTGCGCATTTATGATTTACCTGAGTTGTCACAGTATTTGCTTCCATCTGAGTTATGTGATCCTTTCCCTTCGACTTGTTTGAGTAATTATGCCCTGGTTCCACATCATTGCTGATTTGGGTGTTTGATTGATCCTTAGCTATGATCCTGAAAGAGAAATTCGAAGAAGAATTTAAAGAACCTGATGGTGCCAAAGGATCTCAGTGCTTACGAGTTCCCATTTGTTCTTCATTATGATTTCCTGAGCCTTGAAGACCATTCACCATTTAGACCTGGTTGCGTTCAAGTCGACTATAATCCTTCCCATTTAATTCATTTTGAGATTTAGAACAACCATTTGCTTGTTCGATGAGTATCTCGGAGTGGTTGGATTTTCTTATTAGTTCAATTTAATGTTGCCCCTCCACTAGGGACCCCACCTGGGCTCCGGTTACTTCATCGGATAGAACTTTGGTTCAGATTTCCTTTTCAAAACTACTCAAAATTTCAGTGAGACGTTCCTTGAGGTACAACAAATACTCTCCTTAGTTTGATTCTTGCTAAATCTCATCCGTTGTTGGTCTAACATTGACACACTTCAGCTGCGATTCGTGGTCTTACATCATTTCTATTCCAACACTCCTTCTGAAATAGTTATCACCATCGCTTCAGTTTTATGAATTTTCGAAGAGTTGGATGATGAATTCATGGATGAGATTTGTTAAATTTTATTCCCTTTAAGATTAGGCTTTGAATGTGATCCATCTGCGACTGGAAGACCTCCAATGGTGGCGCGTGTGTCGTTCTGATAAGCCTAGAGTGTGTGAAAAATCACATTTATAGAGCCTGTGGCTGTTCAATCACCTTTACAGAGCCAGTGATTGAAATTGATATCTGTAGTTTTTTTATGTTCCCTGCATTAGTGAGAGACAATTTAAAGATCACTGCACATATTGTTGTTGATCTTTGTTTTAAATATAACTGATCTTTTTATTTTCTGCACGTAAAGTGGCATACACACATCTCTTTTCTCTGGTTTTTTTTATTGTTCTCTGTTTTTTTTATTTTCTGGATGTTAAGTGTTACACACATGTTTTTCCACAACTTTTTTATTTTTGTACAACTGTGCGCAAATATCTTTTTTTTTTCTGCACAAATATTCATAATGACACTCCTTGGTATAAATGTTTGTGATAGAAAAATCACTATGAATGCAATATATATTTCTCTTATATTTGATACAATCACTGTAATGCACTCTGTAGAAGAGAGATATCTTTTTAGTTCAAATTTTCTTGCTCTTAGCTATCTGGTGATATCGACATTTAGTTGTGCCAAGATCCAAGTTGCTTCATTTCATTGTTTCTAGTTTACTGATTGCTCATTTTATTATCATCCATATTAATCTGTTTCTTTGTGCACATTTTTAGTTTTTAATTCATATTTGATCTCCTTCTACACAGATAACCTGGATATTTCTCCAGAAACATTTCTATCTTGCTTGTTAAATTCCCCCGCAACAACTTGTTTCCTTGAAACATAATATAAATCTTCTTGATGGAAAATTTTTCTCTGTGTACTAAGCTTTTTCATTGAATTTGTGTTTTTGATATAGATTTTGATTCTTTGTTAATGAATCTCAAAGTTTTCTTAATCATTATTTTCTTATGTTCATGCAGATTATTGATATACTTGGATAACCCTTGGTGAATTTTGGATTTCTTTTGTGAAGATTGAAGGTACAAGTTAGGATGAAAGTTTAGAAGAAGCACAAGGATATTAATATTTTGCTAGGGAAGTTATGCCAACTTGAAATTGTGGCCTCGCTCAGGATATTGTTAATTTGCTAACGTCTTTTTTTTATTAAGAAAATGTTAAAACTAACAACATGGGATGTTAACTTTTTTATATATTTATGTCAGCCTTTTTATGAAGATTTATTGTAGCAATCTTATATTTATTGACAAAGCTTATAGTTTTTTTTGTGATATGAAGATTCAAAGTCATTGCTGATCAACTAGAGACCATAATATTTGCTCGTCTCTAATGATTCATCTAGGATGAGAAACTTTCTTGTCTCTAAAAGTAAACTTTCTTGTCTCTAAAAGTTTCATCTGATACAACTTCTTGTCCCTAAAGGTTCATCTAGGACGAGGTGTTTCTTGTCGTGAAAAACAATCTATGACGATGTAGTTGCTAATAAGAAAATGTAATCTAGGATGAGGTTGTTTCTCGTCCCAAAAGGGTATTCTAGGACGAGTTAGTTGCTAGTCCCTAAAGTGATTTAAAGACCAGATAATGAGTAATTTTCAAAGAAGAAAATCATCTATTTGGGACGAGATATGTAGTCTATAAAGGTATTCTAACGACTAGCTTTGTTTCCGTCTCGAAAGACATTTTACGACCAGAAAAAGGTCCCCGTCCCAGTTGACCTTTAGCGAAGAAGTATTTAAGGACGGGCGGCGACCAGCCTTTTCCCATCTCAATAGACTATTTGGGACCAGATTTGGACTTTCTGGGACCAGATTTCCCTTCCTTAGAGGTTGTTTTTCTTGTAGTGATAATGATTTTGTAGGTCTTGACTAATATGTGTCTTGTGATGTGTTATAGTTCTATGAATATATGTATTGGATTATTAAGGTTAATGTATGAGTGATTTATGGCCTTATGGTGATGCATTGCACTAAGTATCACTAGGGGTTTACTTGGCAAGTCAAGGAAATAAAGAAAGAGGGGCTTACTGTAAAAAGAGTGTGCTTACTGTAATTATGTTAAGCTTACTGTAAATGAAATATAGTTACTATAAAGTGATCCTAAATATTCTTTCAATGCAATGTATGACTTTATATGAAGTATGACCGTTGAATATGCCTATATGAATTATGTGAATTGTATAATTCTATTGTATCAAAGTTTTATAAGGTTTTCACAAAAAAGACATGATTCATGGTATCAAGTAAAATTTCCCTTTTAAATGCATGTTTTTGCATGGTTGTCATACTTCATGCATTCTTGTACTAACTCCATTCTTCTATATCCTTTTACAGAAAGTGTAGGTTATGGATACTTAAAGGGTGTCTTTAATGGTGAGGAGCTTTATATGTGATTCCCAAGCTTAAGGAAAGGAATCATTAAGTTCAAGGATTTCCTATGTCATTATTTAAGTAAAGTATTGTAATAGCTTAGTTATGTTTTATGGTAAAAGGGCCATGTCCCTAATCTAATCTACTGATGTTGAGTATAGGATGGCAAAAAGAGATTAGAGTATTTAACTATGTATTATGATATTTTATATAATGGAAGTGATGTTCTAGCACATGATGTGCCATGAAAGCTTTAAATTTTCAGCTAAACTTACCTATGACAATGAGATGAATGATCATTATGGGCTTGTATAAAACTTCAAAGAGGTCAAGTACGCCATGTTACTTCTAGGGGGTGCTCCCCCGTTGTGATAAATGTGGTATCAGAGCATGAGATTTATGAAAGTTGTTTTAGGGTCCAAAAGTCTCATATTGCCACGTCTAGTACAATCTTGATAATCGGTGGTGAGTCGCGACACATATATGAACGAGAGTCTATTGGTTAATAGAGTTTCCCTTTTTCATCATTCTCATGTCTTTCCATATAACTTAACTCTATAAGATCTCTCTCTTATGTTTTCTTCTCCGGTGTTCTTTTAGATGTGATTGCTTGGATGAGATGGTATCTCTATGCTTGAGGAAGAAAAGGTGAGTTTGATGCTTATCTTGGTTTTATGGTTTCAAGAGTATGTGTGAAGGTGAATTTTGGTATGGCTTGATGATGTGATGCCCTTGGTGGCTATATATTAGATCTATGTGAAATGGCATGTTATGTTGAGAAATGTATGCCATGATATGATTAAAGCATGTTATAAGTTGTTATGGTTAAAATGTGTATCCTTTTGGAATGGTTTGTCTATATATTTTTGTATAATGATAGTCCTATGATTTGGGTATAACACACTCAAAATGAGTGTCACGACTGGAATCTAGACCCCAGACGAGACCGGTGTCGTTGACCTCTCAGAGGTCGCAGACAAGCCTACTTACGTCATTCTTACTTTGGATAGGTTAATTTTAGCGGAAAATTTGAAACTTTTTGTTTCTAAACATTACTTACTAAACATTTCTAATACATTCGTAACTCATTCAACATCAACCATCTAAACATTAAGAGATAATCAAATGAAAGGAATAGTTCATTAAACATAATTGTATCATTGCCAAAATGGCCCAATACATAGTCTGAAATAAATAAGAAAGAAACGCTAGTGGAACATGCTCCACTAGCTCAACTCTAAAACTAAGCTAGAACATAAAACAGTAGCATCCTCGAAAGCATGAGGACCTACCAACTCCGGATGAATGCTGGACGTCCGGATAACTGCAACGATGATCCTGTAGCTTTATCGTCCACCTGTGCCTGCACCTAAAATAGTAGAGTTTGTATAGGGTTAGTACACACTTGTACTAAGTATGGGTATATGTAAGCACACACCAAGGACATGCATGAGAAAGAATAGCTCTTTCCTAACAACATGATTTTTGGAAGTCAAGTCAGTGGACTTGCCAAATTGAGATTAGGAAAGTTTCCAAATTTGGATTAGAAAAGTAAATGATCTTTCCAAATTTGGATTAGGAAAGTCAGCGAGCTTTCCAGATTTGGAATAGGAAAGTTATGCCATGAAAATAACATACATCATCATACTTTTCACATTTGCACGCAGCACATATCATTTACACATAGCACTCATCATAGAGCATACAGTACATTTCACATGTAGCACATAACTTCTTTCATATCATTCATTCATATGCCATGAGACCTTGGAATCGTGGACTTGACACTATGACTTTTCAAAATGAGGGCTCAACATATGGGACCTCAACTAGGGAGTCTTTATTAGCAAACACAGAGTCTGCTTCGTTCATTCATACGTACTCCATTTCATTTCATTCATAGACCAGTGTAAACACCAGTTATACCTAGTATGTAGTTTAAGATTTTCATTAGGTTCGTTGTGCAATGACCAAGAATGACCTAATGTCATTACTTGAATCTAACTGACCTTTTGATTATCCTATCCTAACACCTTTGGTATCATTCATTTCATTATGTGCATCATTTGAGGCTGGCCTCATTCATTCATTGGGAACTTTAACTTTAACCGACATAGATCATGTGAGCATCATGAAATCCAGTGTCTCCCCCACACCGAAAAGAGGTGGAATCACCGGCCAAAGTGACCCAAAAACATGCTAGCGTACATTGGAATTTAACCCCGCCAGATCCCTATATTGGCAGTATAGGTTCGAAGACTAGGAGATATAAGGAGACCCATACCCGGCATGCCGGACAGTCTCATCTCATTAGAGTTACGTGAACCTCCGCCCTTTTCGAAAGAAGGCATCACCGCTCATAGCTAGTCTATCGGTGCTCAGTATAAAGTTCCATTACATTCATCTCATACGTCATGGAAGCTGGCTTCTAGTATGAGGACATCATAGCTCATTAGATGATTTCTCATCTCATCATTCGTATTGAGTGTGTTAAGCTCAATACTCTCATTAGAGTGTTCATAGAGACTGGTCTTTTCATTATCTTACACTATCATAGGTGAGTACGTATTGGTAACATTTACTTAGGCTCATTTGAGAATGCTCTCATCATTTACATTAGCCTCTTATCATGTTGTCACCACATTCATCATCATTAGCATCTTTGCTTTTCATAGTTATTCACCTCTTATTACGTGAATGTTCATTTCATCATATGCCAATGCACTTGGCCATTTGGTGTGCTTTACACCCTTACTTAACCCTTCTAGGGTTTCATTATTTCATTGTTCATTTCATCATTTCATTGTTCATCTCATCATATGCCAATGCACTTGGCCATTTAGTGTATTTAGACTTATACTTAACCCTTCTAGGGTTCATCATTTTATTTCATACATCTTAGGTTCACTTACTTTTGAACGTATGTTAGACTTATGAGTCTATACACACAAACCATGAGACTTCATTCATAATTCGTTAAGTGTTTCATACATTCCTAAGATCATATAGTACAAGACTTATGTATCTTGTATAAATGCCAAGATCTTGATTTCGATCTAAGTAGATGGCATTATTCTTGGATGATTTGTTCACGTATGACTTATGTATCAAACGGAAGTTTGGGCAAGGAAACCCAAGTCTTGAATCAATTGGATATCATTTATATTTTTAATTGATTTTATTCTAATATTCATAACATTTTAACCCTAAGTTAAATCACAATATTAACATTAAAGGATTAATTTTCTACTTAACCTTTTCTTGAATTTGGCCGATGGGTTGTGGGTTCGAGCCCTCACAACCCCATTTTCATTTTTCATTAACATGATATTCTCCCATTTTTTCTTAAACCAAGAGGTTGTGGGATCAAACCCCCATAGCCTCTTTTATTTTACTCTTAATTTCGCCCAAGTAGGGAGGTTGTGGGTTCGAACCCCCACAGCCTCCTTACTTTTAATTAATTTTCGCTAAGGGGCTGTGAGGTGGTGGGTTTGAACCCCACAGCCCCATATATATATTTTTAATATTTTTCTCCAAGTTTAGAGCATGGACAGTAAGGTCGTGGGATCGAACCCCCACGGCCTCACCTATTTTTTTAAACTTATTTTCGCCTCCTTTATTCCAGCCTTGAGGTCGTGGGTTCGATTCCCACGCCTCACATCTTTTATTTTTCCTTATTTCTCCCTCTTCTTTGCTGCCCATAAGTCATGTGTTCGATTCCCCCCATCGCCATTTTTTTTTATTCATTTCGTGGGCAGCAGCTAAGGGGTTCGAATCCCCTTAGCCCCAACACATTTTTTTTTTTAAAATTCTCAACCTTGAGGTCATGTGTGGTCTTGGGTTCGATTACCCTTGACCTCACCTATTTTAATCACTTTTAAAACTCCTTCAAAATTTCCAGAAGCTGCCCGAAATCAATATCACAAGCTGGAAATATTGATTCCCTTTTTGCAGCCTATTTTCTCCACTCTTTAACGTTAAAAGTTCATGCATTTGGTGTAGTGTTTAGTGAGTACTTTAGGTGCGTTTTCATGGACATATTTGGCCAAGAATTTATCATTTAATTCAGCCACATTACACTTAATTGAACATCATCATTTACATAAGTTTATACACTTAAAATGACAACAAAAACCATATCAAACTTGAAGCTATAAATCAAAACTCATTTACAGTAAGTTTACAGTAAGCTTTTTCACATACACACACATATTTTCGGCAACAAGGCTTGTCATTCATATGATTCCAAATACATGTTCATGAACATATTAATCACGAAAACACATTGCAACACCTAATTTCTACTAGCAAACATACCAACCTATGATTTGATGGGAGCTAATGACAGGGACATGCAACGGGGAACAACCCTAGTTTTCGGATTGAATATTCTGAATCCTAAGGGTCTCTTGGGAAAGGGACCAAGAATAAGAAGACCCATACCTTTATTTTTCTTGTTCAACCACGAAATTGCTGCCCAAAATCCTCTCCAAAATCAGTCCAAGTTCAACACTTCAACACTAATCGACGGAAGACTCCTCCCCTTTGCTTAAAGTGATGGATTTACGTTGTTTTTCTTAGATTTTTGGTGTGAGTTCTTCAAGTGTGAAGAACTTCAATATTTTTCTGTTTTTGAACTGGTTTTGGCAGAGATAAAACGTGAGAGAAATAGTGAAACGTGAGAGAGAGAGAGAGTGAGAGAGAGTGGCTGAAAATTAGGAGTTTTAGTTTGGGAATTAGTCAAACTAGGACTCTTTGTTAAACCTTTAAATAAAAAATCTGATTTTTCTTTTTCTTAAATCAGATAATATTTATTAATTAATTTAATTAATTTATCCATTTAAATAAAAACAAGTTAAATCATTGCTTCCACCTAGGTTCGAACCCGGGTGGAGCAAGACTTCACTTCAAGAGCTCAATTTCGGCTCTCTCTCCCGAAATTGCCTCTCCACTTTATTAATTAAATAATTACATATGTATTTAGGGTAATTACGATATTAGCCTTAGCCTGGCAAAAGACCATTTTACCCCTAGACCCTCAAAACTTAAGCTTTCCTCTCTTTAAGTCCGGTAAAGACTAATTCGAGTATATCTTCGTATTCGAGAGCCCTACATGGTTGGTCCCAACCTTTCCAAGCTCAATTAACTCCCCAAGTTAGTTGGCTTGGTTGTAGCAAGGGTTCCGAGGTCTGGTTCTACGCGCATCAATCCGTGTGAACCCTGGTCTAATCATAGGCATTCTTGACACACTAAGCATTTCTTATCTTATCCATTTTCAGGGTTGTTACATTATTCCCCCCTAAGGAACATTCGTCCCCGAATGACACTACTAACTATCTAGAGTAATGCCAGTCAGATCATAACATAGTTACTATACACAATCAAGCAATAGCAACAAAGAATGGAGAGATACGGAACCTTAGACTTAAGAGTAGAAAGTCTAACCTCAAGGGCTGAATAGATGAGGGTAGCGGGATCTCATTTCGGCCTCGGCCTCCCACGTAGCACCCTCAACAAGATGATTCCTCCACAATACCTTCACTGTGGCAATCTCCTTGTATACTCTATCAGCTCTTACATTTCCTCCCGTTCGGACAATCCTTCATAATGTGACCCGATTTGCCACAACTATAACATTATTAGGGTCCATCATACATTATCCTCCATGCATTATGCCACACTTCCTATTAGGTGGCCTCTCCTGGGCTGTAAAGTCTTACGAACTTCATGGAGTAATCCCTAACTGATATCGAGCCCTGCTTAAGGTTGATGAATTCCTCAACCTTAGTCTCCTTCATTTATCTGGGAAAGAACTGCTCTAGAGTAGCCATCTTGAAAAGATTCCATGTAATAGGACCTCCTCCTAAGGCCTTGCTATCCTGTCACACCTTATACCAGGATTGAGCTATATCCTTTAGCTGGTAGGATGTCAACTCAGACTTCTTCACATCAATCAAACCCAACAGCCTGAGCTTGTAAAGTGCTAGCTTGGGACATTTATACCAACGTTTTTCTTACTTCATCATCTGTCAACCCATCTGGGTTAACAGGCATCTCTATTCCAGCAGCTGGATCCTGGGGGAAAACTTGGATTACCCCAGCAGCTGCTTCTCCAATACCTCCGCCAGCTTTTCTCCTTGTATTGATCTTTCAAAAACTTCAAGAGTTGATGTTAGACACGATCATAACACCAAGAAAATCAGACATTAGGAAAAGCACGATAAGATCAGAAGAAGGGAAACTTTCCTACGCATCATGCAGTCTCTAATTCAGGATAGTGGTGCACTTCGGACCATGTTCTTTATATGATTAGTGTTGGTTTAAGCTAGCCCGTAAAGTGATGTGATGCCTTGCATATTTCAGTGTGTGTACTTGTCACGACCCACAAGTACACCGTAGAAGATAGGGCATCCCTCAAGTCGGGACACGGCATATCAGACTCCGAAAATTCTCACTTAAGCCACTCGTATAAATCATCGCCTAATAAATACTCTAAAATAAGTAAGAATTTATAACTTTCTTCACACACGAAGAACTCTTTCAATAACATATGCAAGAGGAAGACTTTCATTAAAAAGATAAACCTTTACAATGTCTCATAGAACCATCTATACTTTGGCGTATACAACATTTGGGACTAAGCCCATACACGACATAAAAATAAAGATTAAGACATAAAGGAACATGTGGATATTGACCTCGAATCGATGAGGACTCACCAATACTTCATCTTCAATCCCTTAGAAACCTATCCATCCTCCATGGCATATTAAGACTTCCAATTCCGCACACTTTAGTCAAAAAGGAAAAAGAAGGGGTTAGCACATTAGATGCACTAAGTATGGAAGCCATGCAAAAACCATGAAAAAGGACATTTAGTATAGAACAATCTTTCATGATATTTTGATATAAAACCTTCATAAAATAGTTTAAGAGACATCAATCAATTCAATAATCACTATGTAAGACACATTCCAAATTATATTCATTTTAATGCCACTTACAGTAGCACTACAATGAGTTCACTGTAACTTTACATATAATTCACACATCACAAGGTAACAACAAAACCACATATAAACACATAAACATACTCACATAGATCACCTACTAAGGTTATCCTAAGACTCACCTAAGTAACATATGAAGCGGCCGCCCATACAACCCCTTCACACACACCTAGATGATCCCTAGGACTACCTAAAGTAAATTATTCCAATACATCACATATCACACCGATTCACATAAACATGAGACCCTCCTACCGAAGGTTATTCTAAGGTTTACTTGAGTGAATTATGAAGTGATCGCCCATACAATCCCTTCATACACCCCAAAGAGATAGATAATATCATTCCCATTTCAGCAATTTGGCTCCCTACCTAGAATTACTTGAAGTTTACCTAAGTAAGACATGAAGAGAACACACATACACCCTCTCCAAGCCTACCTAAGCAATCCTCAAAGATACTTTACATAGATATATTTTCAGCTAACAAGTCGCTACTTAAGTCATTAAAATCTTTAAGTTATTTACAAGATATTCAACACTTAAGGACATTCAAGTAATGGTCTTGGAGAAGACCTAGGGACACACACTAACATCTTCCAAGACTACTTGTGCAATGTCTAGATAACTTCACATACCACTACCTAAACTTCATAGAACTCATCCAGCACTAGCATGTATCTCATATGATGAGAATAGGAAATAACTGACATAGACCATGGTAGTTAAGCAAGGAATCTGGATTTATAACCTACTCCGAAGGAGGGTGTTCTACTTGACAATGGTAGAACGAGGACACATCCCATGTAGGAACATAATTAGGGAATATGAAGGGTTACTTTGTTCTCTAAAGTCATCTTATCTTAGAACAACTCCGCTAACAATACTCTCTCGGTGCTAGCCTTTGTTCTCATATAGTAATTCACATAAAGGAGCATATGAAGAGGTTCCATATTAAGTTCATAACCCAATCAAATTACACCTTACCAAAGAGGGTCACTAAGGTTACCTACAATGGTTAATATGATAGCTCAATGATTTTATTAAGGATGATTTCATGTCATTCCAACAAATCAACCTTAAATCCACCATTAACACAAGAAGGATACCATTACAACTTTCAACTTCAAGGATATCATAACCTTCTTTCTAGAGGATTCCATATAAAGGACCTTCTTAACTATATTCAAGGTCACATGTCAATGACACATACAAAACCAAGATGCTTTACCATACTAAGTCAAGAATTCATATTCACATCTCACATGTATCAAGTAAGGGTCATAAGTCTATTTAAACAAGACACACACATACTTTACCATATCACATATATCATATTATTCAGGAAGCACATAGGTCAACTAAGCATACTTACTAGTCATCCTCCACACTCTTATAGAATCATTAGATAACTCATCATAAGGTGCGTATAGTCATTTAAGAAAATTCACACTTCAACATTAGATCTACACACACAAGACATCACTATACCCTATCATGATCAGATATAATTACATAGAAGAACACATACTTTAACTTCACATGTATAATCAAGTCATCACGACATTTACAATGATGACATATCCAACATGATAATACCATAGTTCATAAAGTAATGCCGACGAGGCCACATTGTTTCACAATTCATAAAGTAATGCCGACAAGGCCACATTAACGACAATTACAACACATAAGAACCGCCATCATAAGTGGACCATACCAATCATCATCATAATATAAGAGTTATACAACATAATATAAAGAGAGTTAGGGCAGAATACCACGAATCCAATATCACAGCTTCAATCCATAGCCAAATAAACCAACATATTACTCAAAGACCGTTGCCCATGATCATGATCACCAATTCAATCCAATAATCATAATATACAATGAAATCAATGTAATTCAACATGAATTTATCAATTTAGGACATCCAACACAAAATTATAATATGATTCTTTCATCAGTCAATAGCCCATAACAATCTACACAAGAATTCCCTACTATCAAGTCATTATCAATTCACTCGTAGCATAGTCGAATATAGAGATTTGAGAAGGTCATTTCACGACCCGGATTCTGGAATCCGAATTGCAACCAGTGTCGTTGACCTCTCAGAGGTCGCAGACAAGCGTCTTCTTGCATTTATCACATTCATACGGTTAATTTTTGCGAAAAGTTTGAAACTTTTTGTTTATAGTTGAAGTATACATAGCCTTTATATAAACGCATATCTTTAAGGAAGTTCATTGCTCATACATCAACCATATAATTATAAGATCATGCAACTTGAAAGAAATGGAATTTCATGTCATAAGTAATACTTGCCAAAACGGCATCATTACAAGTGTCTGAATAAAATAGGAAAGAAATACTACTGGAACCTACCCCACTAGTTCAAACCTACTACTAAGCAAGAAATATAAAGGCAGGCATCCTCGAATGCATGAGGACCTACCAAGTCCGGATGAAATCTTTAAGTCCGAACAACTGCAATGATGCCCTCAACGTCCACCTGAGCCTGCACCTAAAATAATAATATTGTGTAGAATTAGTACACACTTGTATTAAGCATGGGTACATGCAACAACACATAATGGTAATGCATGAACAAGGATGGCTCTTCCTAATCAACATGCTTTCTTAGAAGGTCAAGTCTTTTGACTTTGACTATTTTGTAATAGGAAGGTTATGCCATGAATATATCACACATCATACACACATAGGTTCACATAATATACATTTCATATTTCATATAGTATACATTTCATTTCCATGAGACCTTGGAATCATGGACGTAGCATTAATACATCTCAAGTGAGGGCCCAACATATGGGATCTCAATCTGAGGGTCTCCTTTAGCAAACACAGAGCCTGTTTCATTCGTTCATTTGTACTTCACATTATTCATTTCATTCATTCATAGGCTGATGTGAATACCAGCTATACCTAGGATGAAGTTTAAGACTTTCATCAGGATCATGAAGTGAAATGACCAAGAATGACCTAATGTCAATACTTGAGTCCCGTCTCACCTCCTGATTGTCTTGCACAAACACCTTCGGTATCGTTTATTTTATTATCTTTCATACTTTGAAGAACTTCAACTTTAATCGACATAGATCATGTGAGCTCATGAAATCCGATGTCTTCCCCACACCGAAAAGAGGTGGAGTCACTTGCCAAGGTGAAACCAAAACATTCTAGCTTCATGGGTTCGAACCAAGCTAGTTGCCTATGTTGGCAGCATAGTTGAAACACTAGGATATTTAGGGAGACCCATACCCACCTTGGTGGATAGTCTCATCTCATGAGATTTATGTGAACCTCCGCCCTTCCCGAAAGAAGGCATCACCACTCATAACTAGCCTATCGGTGCTCCGTTTAAAGTTCCTTTTCACATTCAACTCATTCATCATAGAAGCTTGCTTCTAGCATGAGGTAGCCATAGATCATTAGATGATTTCTCATCTCTTCTTTATGTATTAAGTTTGAATTGTCCTTACACTTACATATAGAGTGTGGTTGAGACTTGTCTCTTAATATTCAACACTCTCTTAGGTGAGTACTTTTTGGTGACCTTATATTGGCGTAGGTACAACTTGTTTCACTTGCACTAGCCTCATATTGTAGTGCCACCCTGTTCTGTCTTAACATCTTCTCATTTCATCTTTACTCACCTTTCATTATTTGTTCATGGGTTAACATAGATATGCTCTCTTAGAAATTGCATTTAGTGACAGTGATTTTTAGGCGTAGATGCAGCTTGTCTCACTTGCACTAGCCTATCATCATGTAGTCACTCTTTTATTTACATATTAACTATGAATTCATTCTTAACACTTTCTTTTGGAATATGCTTGAGACTTGACTCTACATCATTCTACACTCCCATAGGTGAGTACGTTTGGTAACATTTTCTTAGGCTTGGTTGAGACTTGCCTCGCCATTCATCTTAGCCTCTTATCATGTTGTCACTATTTTCATTAGCATCATAGTATAACATAATTACTCACCTCATTCTGTTAATGTTCATTTCTTAATCTTACCATTTACTCATGGTAGTACCCATTTCGGGGTACTCATATTTGGCTAAGTGTTTCATAATAATCTAAGTATATGTTGTGTAAGACTTATGCATATTACACATTCATCCAAGGGACCCAAGTTCAATCCCTAGTGGCTTCATTTTATTTAATCATATGTGAGACTTATGTGTCTCCCAATTTAGGCCAAGAGGACCCATGTTCGAATCCCTTGGGCAGCACTTTATTTTTAATTATTTAAAGTGTTAACTGTCTCCATAAATTTGGCCAAGAGTACCCATATTCGAATCCCTTGGCAGCACTTTATTTTTAATTATTTAAAGTGCTAAGTGTCTTCCTAAATTCGGCCAAGAGGATCTGGGATCGAATCCCAGTGGACTCATCTTTTATTACTTTATTTTGGTGTGAGATTTATGTATCTCACACCCTTGAGCCAAGTTCGAATCCCCCGTAACAACCCTAAAAATGAATAGGATCAAGACTTAAGTTTTTCAAGAATGCTTGCGATTAGACCAAGGTCCACACGGGCTGATACGAATAGAACCAGACCTCAGAACCCTTACTATGACCAAGCCAACCAACTTGGGGAGTTAATTGAGCTTGGAAAAGTTGGAACCAACCATGTGAGGCTCACGAAAACGAAGATTTAATCGAAAGAGTTTTTATCGGACTCAAAATGGTATTTTCCAAGCCAAGGGTAATATGGTCTTTTCCAAGCCAAGGGTAATATTGTAATTACCCTGAGGAATTAATTATTTAATAAATTAATTTAATTAATTGAAGCAATTCGGGTGGGGCAACCCGAAATGACCCATTTTCGCAAATGGGAGTCACTCGGGTTCGAGCCCCACTCGAAGCAAGGATTTAACTTGCTTTTAATTAGTTGGATAAATTAATTAAATTAAATAATAAATATCATCTGATTTAAGAAAAAGAAAAAAATCAGATTTTATTTAATAATTTAGCTAGGAGTCCTAGTTAGACTAATTCACAAACCAAAACTATTATCTTAAAGCTTCTCTCTCTCACGATATCTCTCTCTCACGTTTCACAATTTACTCTCACGTTTCTCTCTGCCAAAGGAAGGTGAAGAACTGAAAATATATCAAGAGTTCTTCACACTTGAAGAACTCACACGAAAATTTTAAGAAAAACAAAGTAACCAAACGATAAAGCAAAGAGAAGTGGTTGTCGAGTAGTGTGGACGATTGAGAAAGCTTGGAATGATTTGTGGAGAGGATTTTGGGCAGCAAATTCGTGTTTGAACAAGGAAATATTGGTATGGGTCTTCTTACTCTTGGTCCCTTTCCCAAGAGACCCTTAGGACTCAGACGATTTTAATCCGAAAACTAAGTTGTTACCCGTTGCATATCCCTGTCCTTAGCTCCCATCAAATCATAGGTTGGTATGTTTGCTGGTAAAAATTAGGTGTTGCAATGTGTTTTCGTGATGAATATGTTCATGAACATGTATTTGGAATCATATGAATGACAAGATTTGTTGCCGAAAATATGTGTGTGCATGTGAAAAAGTTTATTGTAAACTTACTGTGAATGAGTTTTGATTTATGGCTTCAAGTTTGATATGGTTTTGGTTGTCATTTTAAGTGTATAAACTCATGTAAATGATGATGTTCATTTAAGTGTAATGTGGCTGAATTTAATGAAAAATTCTTGGCGAAATATGTCCATGAAAATGCACCTAAAGGACTCACTAAACACTACTCCAAATGCATGAACGTTAAAGAGTGGAGAAAATAGGCTGCAAAAAGGTAATCAAAATTTCCAGCTTGTGATGTTGATTTCGGGCAGGTTCTGGAAATTTTGGAAGAGTTTAAAAAGTGATTAAAACTGGTGAGGTCAAGGGGAATCGAACCCAAGACCTCACATGACCAAGAGGCTGGAATTTGTTTTTAAAAAAAATGTGTTGGGGCTAAGGGGATTCGAACCCCTTAGCTGCTGCCCACGAAATGAATTAATAAAAAAATGGGGATGGGGGGAATCGAACACATGACTCGTGGGAAGCAAGGAAGAAGGAAAATAAAGAAAAAAAAAGGCATGTGAGGCGTGGGAATTGAACCCACGACCTCAAGGCTGGAACTAGAGGAGGCGAAAATAAGTTAATAAAGCAAGTGAGGCTGTGGGGGATTGATCCCACGACCTCACTGCCAATGCCCTCAACTTAGCGAAAAGAAAAAGAAAAATATATATGGGGCTGTGGGGGTTCGAACCCACCACCTCACAGCCCCTAGCGAAAATTAATTAAAAGAAAGGAGGCGGTGGGGGTTCGATCCCACAACCTCCCTACTTAGGCGAATTAAAGAACAAAATAAAAGAGGCTGTGGGGGTTTGATCCCACAACCTCTTGGTTTAGGCGAAATTGGGCAAGATGAAGTTAATAAAAATTAAAAAGGGGTTGTGGGGGTTTGAACCCACAACCCTTCGGCCGAACTAGGATTATTACTAAGGAGAAAATTAATCCTTCAATGTTAATATTGTGATTTAACTTAGAGTCATAATGTTATGAATATTAGAATAAAATCAATTAAAAATATAAATGATATCCAATTGATTCAAGACTTGGGTTTCCTTGCTCAAGTTTCCGTATTGATACATAAGTCATACGTGAATAAAATATCCGAGAATAATGCCACATACTTAGATCGAAATCAAGATCTTGGCATACATACAAGCTGCATAAGTCTTGTATCACATAATCCTAGAAAGATATGAATCACTTAGACGAAATATGAATGAAGCCTCATGGCTTATATGTATATACACATAAGTCTAACATACGTTCAAAGTAAGTGAATTTAAAAAGTATGTAATGAAATGATGAATCGTAGAAGGGTTAAGTATGAGTGTAAGATACACTAAATGGCCAAGTGCATTGGCATATGATGAAATGAACGTTCACGTAATAAGAGGTGAGTAACTATGAAAAGCAAAAGTACTAATGATAATGAATGTGGTGGCAGCATGATATAAGGCTAATGTAAATGATGAGAGTAATCTCAAATGAGCCTAAATAAATGTTACCAATTACGTACTCACCTATGAGAGTGTAGGATAATGAAGAGACCAGACTCTATGAACACTCTAATGAAGGTATTGATGTTAACACACTTAATACTAATGATGAGATGAGAAATCATCTAATGAGCTATGATGTCCTCATACTAGAAGCCAGCTTCCATGACGTATGAGATGAATGAAATGGAACTTTATACTGAGCACCGATAGGCTAGATATGAGCGGTGATGCCTTCTTTCGGGAAGGACGGAGGTTCACGTAACTCTCATGAGATGAGACTGTCCGGCATGCTGGGTATGGGTCTCCTTATATCTCCTAGTCTTCGAACCTATACTGCCATTATACGGATCTGGCGGGGTTAAATTCCCATGTACGCTAGCATGTTATTGGATCACTTTGGTCGGTGATTCCACCGCTTTTCGGTGTGGGGGAGACGCTGGATTTCATGATGCTCACATGATCTATGTCGGTTAAAGTTAAAGTTCCCAATGAATGAATGAATGAGGCCAGCCTCAAATGATGCACATAATGAAATGAATAATACAAAATGTGTTAGGATAGGATAATCAAAGGTGAGTTAGATTCAAGTAATGACATTAGGTCATTCTTGGTCATTCCACAACGAACCTAATGAAAGTCTTAAACTACATCCTAGGTATAGCTGGTGGTTACACTGGCCTATGAATGAAATGAAATGAAGTACGTATGAATGAATGAAGCAGACTCTGTGTTTGTTAATGAAGATTCCCTAGTTGAGGTCCCATCTGTTGAGCCCTCATTTCTGGGATGTCTAAATGTCAAGTCCATGATTCCAAGGTCTCATGGCATATGAATGAATGATATGAAAGAAGTATTGTGCTACAGGCAAAATGTATTGTATGCTATATGATATGTGCTACGTGTAAATGTTATGTGCTGTGTGCAAATATGAAAAGTATGATGATGTATGTTATTATCATGGCATCACTTTCCTAATCCAAATTTGGAAAGCTCATTTACTTTCCTAATCCAAATTTGGAAACTTTCCTAATCTCAATTTGGCAAGTCCACTGACTCGACTTCCAAAAATCATGTTGTTAGGAAAGAGCTATTCTTTCTCATGCATGTCCTTGGTGTGTGCTTGCATATACCCATACTTAGTACAAGTGTGTACTAACCCTATACAAACTCTACTATTTTAGGTGCAGGCATAGGTGGACGATAGAGCTACAGGATCATCGTTGCAGTTATCCGGACGTCCAGCATTTATACTTTCGAGGATGCTACTGTTTTATATTCTAGCTTAGTTTTAGATTTGAGCTAGTGGAGCATGTTCCACTAGCATTTCTTTCCTATTTTTATTCAGACTATGTGTTGGTGCCATTTTGGCAATTATACGCTTATAAGTATTAAACTATTCCTTTTATTTGATTATCTCTTAATGTTAGATGGTTGATGGTGAACAAATTACGAATGTATTAGAAATGTTTAATAAGCAATATTTAGAAACAAAAAGTTTCAAATTTTCCACTAAAATTAACCTATGTAAAGTAAGAATGACGTAAGTAGGCTTGTCTATGACCTCTGAGAGGTCAACGACGCCGGTCTTGTCTGGAGTCTAGATTCCAGTCGTGACAAAGTTGGTATCAGAGCACTAGGTTAAATTACAAAAATAATAAGTTCACATCAACCACATTGAGTAGTTTCTAAGTCATGATAGTGAAGTGCACCACTATCCTGAATTAGAGACTGCATGATGCGTAGGAAAATTTCCCTTTTTCTGATCTTATCGTGCTTTTCTGAATGCCTGAATTATTGGTGTTATGAGCGTGTCTAACATCAATCCTTTTTGTTTTTCCAGAGAATGAACACTAGGAGAGGAAATGGTCAGAGGAGAGGAGGAGCAGCTGCTAGGGGTAATCAGGATCTATCCCAGGCTCCAGCTGAAGGAGTGGCCATGCCAGTTAACCCAGCTGGGATGACTGATGGTGAGGTGAGGGCATATCTGGCCCAGATGGCACAGGCCATTACTATGCAGGCCCAGACTATGACTGCCCAGGTTAACAGGCAGGATGTTCAGAGGGAGAACCCACCGGTTCGTAGCATGGCTGATAGGCTGAGGGATTTCACGAGGATGAATCCTCCTATTTTCACCGGGTCTAGGACATCAGAGGATCCCCAGGAGTTTGTGGAAGAGATTCATAAGATCCTGGTGGCTATGGGGGCCACTGATATTGAGAAGGCTGAGCTGGCTTCCTATCAGCTCAAGGATGTTGCTCAGGCTTGGTGCAAGATGTTGCAAGATAGCCGTGTCGTAGGTGGAGTGCCAGTCACATGGGAGCGGTTCAAGACAGCATTTCTGGAGAGATTCTTTCCCAGGGAGATGAGGGAGGCCAAGGTTGAGAAATTCATCAACCTCAAACAAGGCTTTATGACAGTCAGAGAGTATTCCCTGAAGTTTGTTAAGTTGTCAAGGTATATTGTTTTCCAGAGTATTTAATAGCAAGAATGAGGATAATACTGACTTTGTTGAAATCACCCTGGTATGCTACTTCCCTGGTTTCTAACAGCAGGGATGAGATGAGCAGGTTCCTCACAGGAATCAATAGAGACCTGGAGGAGGAGTGTCGATCTACTATGCTCCATGATAATATGGATCTTTCCAGGTTGATGGTGCATGTCCAGCAGGTAGAGGACAGCCGCAGAAAGAGAGGTGTTCGTGATGCTAGGAGGCCTAGGCCTCAAGATCAGGCAGGACCCAGTCATGGAGGCCACATGAACAACTTTGGCGTCCGTGAGCAGCCAAGGTTCAAAAAGGGGCAACAGAGTTCTGGGAATTCTAATCCTCAGAGGAGTGCTACACCTAGAGGAGGCAGACCTGAGCCCAAGAAGGGCAATGGAGGTGAGATGCAGCATCCTAAGATGAATTGTGTTAAGTGTGGCCGAGCTCACAGTGGAGAGTGCAGACAGGGCACTAATGCCTGCTTCGGTTGTGGTAAGAGTGGACACATAGTGAGAGACTGTCCACAGAACAGAGGTCAGGCCAAAGGTAATACTCAGCCTAGGCCTAACCCACAGGGTGCAGCAGCAGCCGAGCCTCCTAAGAGGAACAGGTTCTACGCCCTGGAAGGCAGAGAGGAGCAGGAGAAGTCCGCTGATGTGGTCACAGGTATGATGCAAGTGTTCTCAACTTCTGTTTATGCTTTACTTGATCCAGGGTCTACACTTTCCTTTGTAACTCCTCTGCTTGCTCTTACTTTTGAGATATTGCCTGAAGTTCTACATGATCCTATAGTGGTTAGTACACCTTTAGGAGAGAATGTTAGAACTGATAGAGTATACAAGGATTGCCCAATAGTTGTGAGTGGTAAAACTATGTGTGCAAACCTGGTTGAGTTACCCATGCATGATTTTGATGTTATTCTTGGCATGGATTGGCTTCACAGTTGTTATGCTTGCTTGGACTGTCGTAGTAGAGTGGTGAGATTTTGCTTTCCTAATGAAGAAGAGTTAGTCTGGGAGGGGTACAATTCGAGTCGTCCTAACCCCTTGATTTCAAATCTTAAGGCTAATAAAATGATGTCCAAGGGGTTATTGTGTCATCTTGTGAGTGTTAATGATCTAGATCATGACATTCCTTCCATAGACTCAGTACCAGTACTGAATGAGTTCTTAGATGTGTTTCCTGATGATTTGCCTGGAGTCCCTCCCCTTCGAGAGATTGACTTTGGTATCGACTTAGAACCCGATACTAAACCAATATCAATTCCTCCTTACAGAATGGCTCCAGCTGAACTCAAAGAGTTAAAACTGCAGTTAAAAGATCTCACTGACAAGGGTTTCATTCAGCCGAGCATATCCCCTTGGGGCGCTCCAGTGTTGTTTGTAAAGAAGAAAGATGGAACTCTTAGAATGTGTATCGATTATCGGCAGCTCAACAAAGTCACTATAAAGAATAAGTATCCACTCCCCAGAATAGATGATCTGTTTGATCAACTCCAAGGGTCTAGTTTCTTCTCTAAGATTGATCTTCGTTCAGGGTATCATCAGCTTAGAGTTAGGGATGGAGATATTCCAAAGACAGCCTTTCGTACCCGCTATGGTAACTATGAGTTTTTAGTCATGTCATAAGGCTAATGTTGTAGCTGATGCTTTGAGCAGGATGAGCATGGGAAGTACAACTCACGTTGAGGGTGAGAAGAAGGAGCTGGTGAAAGATGTACACAAACTGGCCAGACTGGGTGTGCGTTTGGTTGACTCCACTAGTGGGGATGTTTCAGTTTGTCCTAGTTCTGAATCATCCTTGGTAGTTGAAGTCAAGGAGGGTCAGCATCTAGATCCTGTGTTGATGGAGCTGAAGGACTCAGTACTGATGAACATGAATGAGTCTTTCGCTTTGGGAGGTGATGGCATACTTAGATATCAGGACAGCCTGTGTGTGCCAGATGTGGATGAATTGCGGACCAGGATTATTGCAGAGGCCCATAGTTCCAAATATTCTATACATCCAGTTTCCACCAAGATGTATCATGATCTCAAGCAGATTTATTGGTGGGATGGCATGAAGAAGGACATTGCAGAATATGTGGCCAAGTGTCCTAATTGTCAGCAGGTTAAGGCAGAGCATCTTAAGCCTGGTGGTCTGACTCAGATTATTGAGGTTCCGACTTGGAAATGGGAGGCCATTAATATGGACTTCGTGGTTGGGCTTTCGAGGACTAGGAGGCAGCATGACTCTATATGGGTTATTGTGGACAGATTGACTAAGTCTGCCCACTTTATCCCTGTGAAGTCTACTTACAAAGCCGAGGATTATGCGAGACTATAGATTGATGAGATTGTGAGATGGCATGGGATTCCCTTGTCTGTTATTTCAGACAGAGGATCTCAGTTTACTTCTCATTTTTGGAGATCTTTCCAGAAGAGCTTGGGCAGGCAGGTGAAGCTTAGCACTGCCTTTCACCCTCAGACAGATGGACAGGCAGAGCGCACCATACAGACATTGGAGGATATGTTGAGGGCGTGTGTGATTGACTTCAGAGGTAATTGGGATGACCATCTGCCTTTGATAGAGTTCTCGTATAATAATAGCTATCACTCCAGCATTGGGATGGCACCGTTTTAGGCACTGTATGGTAGGAGGTGTAGATCTCCAGTTGGGTGGTTCGAGGTTGGAGAGTAATCTATTTTGGGTCCGGAGATCATTCATGAGGCCTTAGAGAAGGTCAGAATGATTAGGGACAGGTTGACTACTGCTTACAGTCGGCAGAAGTCATATGCTGATAACAGAAAGCGGCCCTTAGAGTTTTATGTTGGTGACCAGGTTTACTTGAAAATATCGCCTATGAAAGGGGTGATGAGATTTGGTAGAAAAGGTAAGCTGAGTTCGAGGTATGTTGGGCCATATGAGATCCTACAGCGTGTGGGTGAGGTGGCCTATGAGTTAGCATTGCCTACAGAACTAGCTTCTGTTCATCCAGTCTTTCATGTCTCTATGTTGAAGAAGTGCCTAGGTGATCCAGCATCAATCTTACCAGTTGAAGGTTTGGGGGTTGGTGAAGACTTGTCTTATGAGGAGGTACCTGTTGAGATCTTAGACAGACACGTCAAGCGGCTGAGGAACAAGGAGATTGCCACAGTGAAGGTATTGTGGAGAAATCATCTTGTTGAGAGTGCTATGTGGGAGGCTGAGGCCGACATGAGAGCCCGCTACCCTCACCTGTTCAGCTCTTGAGGTTAGACTTCATACTCTTAAACCTATGTTTCCTTACCTCCCCGTATTTTATTGCTATTGATTGACTGTATATAGTGCTTTTATTATGATCTGACTGGCATTACAACGTGAAGTAGTAGTGTCATTCGGGGACGAATGTTCCTAAGGGGGGGATAATGTAACAACCCTAAAAATGAATAGGATCAAGACTTAGGTTTTTCAAGAATGCTTGCGATTAGACCAAGGTCCACACGGGCTGATACGCGTAGAACCAGACCTCAGAACCCTTACTACGACCAAGACAACTAACTTGGGGAGTTAATTGAGCTTGTAAAGGTTGGAACCAACCATGTGAGGCTCACGAAAATGAAGATTTAATCGAAAGAGTTTTTACCGGACTCAAAAGAAGAAATTTTAAGTTTTGAGGGTCCAAGGGTAAAATGGTCTTTTCCAAGCCAAGGGTAATATTGTAATTACCCTGAGGAATTAATTATTTAATAAATTAATTTAATTAATTGAAGCAATTCGGGTGGGGCAACCCGAAATGACCCATTTTCGCAAATGGGAGTCACTCGGGTTCGAGCCCCACTAGAAGCAAGGATTTAACTTGCTTTTAATTAGTTGGATAAATTAATTAAATTAAATAATAAATATCATCTGATAAGAAAAAGAAAAAAATCAGATTTTATTTAATAATTTAGCTAGGAGTCCTAGTTTGACTAATTCACAAACCAAAACTCCTATCTTAAAGCTTCTCTCTCTCACGATATCTCTCTCTCACGTTTCACAATTTACTCTCACGTTTCTCTCTGCCAAAGGAAGGTGAAGAACTGAAAATATATCAAGAGTTCTTCACATTTGAAGAACTCACACGAAATTTTTAAGAAAAACAAAGTAACCAAACGATAAAGCAAAGAGAAGTGGTTGTCGAGTAGTGTGGACGATTGAGAAAGCTTGGACTGATTTGTGGAGAGGATTTTGGGCAGCAAATTCGTGTTTGAACAAGGAAATTAAGGTATGGGTCTTCTTACTCTTTGTCCTTTTCCCAAGATACCCTTAGGACTCAGACGATTTTAATCCGAAAACTAAGTTGTGGGGGTTCGAACCCTCAACCTCCCTACTTAGGCGAATTAAAGAACAAAATAAAAGAGGCTGTGGGGGTTTGATCCCACAACCTCTTGGTTTAGGCGAAATTGGGCAAGATGAAGTTAATAAAAATTAAAAAGGGGTTGTGGGGGTTCGAACCCACAACCCTTCGGCCGAACTAGGATTATTACTAAGGAGAAAATTAATCCTTCAATGTTAATATTGTGATTTAATTTAGAGTCATAATGTTATGAATATTAAAATAAAATCAATTAAAAATATAAATGATATCCAATTGATTCAAGACTTGGGTTTCCTTGCTCAAGTTTCGGTATTGATACATAAGTCATACGTGAATAAAATATCCGAGAATAATGCCACATACTTAGATCGAAATCAAGATCTTGGCATACATACAAGATGCATAAGTCTTGTATCACATAATCCTATAAAGATATGAATCACTTAGACGAAATATGAATGAAGCCTCATGGCTTGTATGTATAGGCAAATAAGTCTAACATACGTTCAAAGTAAGTGAATTTAAGAAGTATGTAATGAAATGATGAATCCTAGAAGGGTTAAGTATGAGTGTAAGATACACTAAATGGCCAAGTGCATTGGCATATGATGAAATGAACGTTCACGTAATAAGAGGTGAGTAACTATGAAAAGCATAGGTACTAATGATAATGAATGTGGTGACAGCATGATATAAGGCTAATGTAAATGATGAGAGTAATCTCAAATGAGCCTAAATAAATGTTACCAATTACGTACTCACCTATGAGAGTGTAGGATAATGAAGAGACCAGACTCTATGAACACTCTAATGAAGGTATTGATGTTAACACACTTAATACTAATGATAAGATGAGAAATCATCTAATGAGCTATGATGTCCTCATACTAGAAGCCAACTTCCATGACGTATGAGATGAATGAAATGGAACTTTATACTGAGAACCGATAGGCTAGATATGAGCGGTGATGCCTTCTTTCGGAAAGGACGGAGGTTCACGTAACTCTCATGAGATGAGACTGTCCGGCATGCCGGGTATGGGTCTCCTTATATCTCCTAGTCTTTGAACCTATACTGCCAATATAGGGATCTGGCGGGGTTAAATTCCCATGTACGCTTACATGTTATTGGATCACTTTGGCCGGTGATTCCACCTCTTTTCGGTGTGGGGGAGACACTGGATTTCATGATGCTCACATGATCTACGTTGGTTAAAGTTAAAGTTCCCAATGAATGAATGAATGAGGCCAGCCTCAAATGATGCACATAATGAAATGAATAATACCAAAGGTGTTAGGATAGGATAATCAAAGGTGAGTTAGATTCAAGTAATGACATTAGGTCATTCTTGGTCATTGCACAACAAACCTAATGAAAGTCTTAAACTACATCCTAGGTATAGCTGGTGGTTATGGCCTATGAATGAAAAGAAATGAAGTACGTATGAATGAATGAAGCATACTCTGTGTTTGTTAATGAAGATTCCCTAGTTGAGGTCCCATCTGTTGAGCCCTCATTTCTGGGATGTCTAAATGTCAAGTCCATGATTCCAAGGTCTCATGGCATATGAATGAATGATATGAAAGAAGTATTGTGCTACAGGCAAAATGTACTGTATGCTATATGATATGTGCTATGTGTAAATGTTATGTGCTGTGTGCAAATGTGAAAAGTATGATGATGTATGTTATTCTCATGGCATCACTTTCCTAATCCAAATTTGGAAAGCTCATTTACTTTCCTAATCCAAATTTGGAAACTTTCCTAATCTCAATTTGGCAAGTCCAGTGACTCGACTTCCAAAAATCATGTTGTTAGGAAAGAGCTATTCTTTCTCATGCATGTCCTTGGTGTGTGCTTGCATATACCCATACTTAGTACAAGTGTGTACTAACCCTATACAAACTCTACTATTTTAGGTGCAGGCACAGGTGGACGATAGAGATACAGGATCATCGTTGCAGTTATCCGGACGTCCAGCATTCATCCGGAGTTGGGAGGTCCTCATGCTTTCGAGGATGCTACTGTTTTATATTCTAGCTTAGTTTTAGAGTTGAGCTAGTGGAGCATGTTCCACTAGCGTTTCTTTCCTATTTTTATTCAGACTATGTCTTGGTGCCATTTTGGCAATTATACGCTTTATAAGTATTAAACTATTCCTTTTATTTGATTATCTCTTAATGTTAGATGGTTGATGGTGAACAAATTACGAATGTATTAGAAATGTTTAATAAGCAATATTTAGAAACAAAAAGTTTCAAATTTTCCGCTAAAATTAACCAATGTAAAGTAAGAATGACGTAAGTAGGCTTGTCTGCGACCTCTGAGAGGTCAACGACGCAGGTCTTGTCTGGAGTCTAGATTCCAGTCGTGACACCCCCTCCCTCACTATTTTCTTTTTCTTTTAATTCTAGACTTCTTCAACTTCCCTAAGTTCGAATCCACTCTCTCCCCCTATTTTCTTTTATTTTATTTTAAGGTTTAATATCTTAGTATTAGGACCTTAAGGTCATCGAGATTCACCCCAATTTGCAGCATATATCTTCCTTCATTCATACTAGTGACTAGCCGAAACCATGTTCCATTAACACATAATTTTAACTCACTTTCTTAAACTTAGTCTAGGCATTTAACTCATAGGTTTACATATACCTTTAATCAATTCATTAAAGACCTTATTGTCACTTTCTTGTACATGAACATCACGATTCTTTTTGCACGTTAAACATACAACATTTTGTATGACATGATTTACTATTTTCTTCAAGTAAACTGTAGCATTATACTTACGGAAAAACAGCATGATTGGTCACATATAATATTCATCATTTGGATGTACATAACAGTTCATAAAAAGTCCAAAACACACACTTTGCACACAATAACAATCATTCCAAAAATCATCTACCAGAAGTCATACCAACGCATGCAACAATTCGTTCATAGGGTCTAATGACAGGAGCATGCAACGGGGAACAACCTTAGTTTTTCAAATGGATTTAAACTGAACCTTAGGGGACTCTTGGGAAAGGGACCAAGAGAGAAGAAAACCCATACCTTTTCAGCCTTGACAACCAGCCACAACCACACACCCCAGCCCACACACAAACCTTTCTTCCGAGCTTTGATTCTTGTTTGCAAGTGAAGTTCTTTACTTAAAACACTTAGGCGTACGAATTCTCCCTTTTCTTTTTTTGATGGATGCAGCCAACAACACTTTTAGAATTGTGATTTTTGCGTTTATATTCTGTTTTTGAAGTGTGGGACAAGGCTGAAAACGTTTTTAGGAGTAAATTAAAGAATTAAGAGTGGGCAAGAAGCACACTCCTAGTGGGAGTTGTGCGCCCCTTTTTGTGGGAATTATTGTTGACTTATTCAACACAATTTTAATTATAAACATCAGATTATAATTATATATTAAGTTATTATAATGCCCCTCCTTATTTTAATTAATTGTAAATCAATTAATTCATGCCCCCTTATGCCTCCAACTCGGCTCGAACCCGAGTGTGGAGGTAAGGTCAATCTCAGGTTTGACCATTGAGATTTGACTTATTTTTACTAATTAATATCTTTATTTAATTAATTAAATATCAGCCTAGGGTAATTACTATACTACCCCTAGCCCCAAAATTACCTTTATACCCCTAGAACCCTTAAAACCTAGGACTAACCCTCTAAGTCCTGTTAAGACTCATCCGGGTGAATCCTAGTTTTTGGGTACACTACATGTCTGGAACCAACTCTTCCTAGCTCAACTAACTCACCAAGTTGGTTGGCTTGGCTGGTGCATAGGTTCAGAGGTCTAAATCCACGCGCATCAATCCGTGTGAACCAGGTCTAACCTAGGCATTCTATGTACGTTTAGGCCTTACTTAGCATAGTCGTTTTCGGGTTGTCACATATTCCCCCCTTAGGAACATTCATCCCCGAATGACACTACACATTATTTAAACAAAGAGGGTGATTTCTAAATTTTACTTCATCATACATAAACGTTTCTCTTTTGGGAACATTTTATCCACACTAATTTGGGTGGTGCATATCATGCAAGCTTATCTAAGGCTTCATTATTGAGATTGAGGAATTTCCTTCTCAATCACACTTAACTTAATGCACTACACAATTCATGCAACACAGAAGACATGCCTATGCTACACAAAAACAGCAACATAGATTGCAAACATAACTTCGTTTTAACTCATATAGTGTTATTTCAAAACATATGATTAGTGACCTATCACACAAAATCGACTGAAGCACTTAAACTTAGAGTTTTCTTAAACATAAAACAAACTTAGGAAGAGTATATCTAACCTCAAGAACTGAACAAGTGAGGGTAACTGAATCTCATATTGGCCTCAGCCTCCCATCTTGCCCCCTCAACCAGGTGGTTGGTTTCTCCATAACACTTTCACGGTGAGAACCTTCTTGTTCTTCAGTCGCTTTACTGGACGATCTAAAATTGCAACGGGAACCGCTTCATAAGGAAATATTCCCATTGACTCCTAACCCCTCGATGGGTAGGATGGACGTTGGATCGCCTAGACACTTCTCAAGCATCGAAACGTGAACACTGGATGAACAGAAGCCAAGTCGTTTGGTAATTTTACCTACTTGTTGTAAGATCTCATAACGACCTATATACCTCAGACTCAACTTCCTTTTCTTACCACCCCATTTTTACTACGGACACAGAGTCTATGGAAGGAACTTCTTGTTCTAAGTATTTGACTCTTACAAAGTGGCATAAGTAGCCCTTAGACATCATCTTATTAGGTTTAAGATTTGAAATTATTTGGCCTGTTAGATTTGAACCACACCCTTCTCATTTTAACCCAACTTATTTGGAAACTGAAGCCTTACTACCCTATTTCTATAGTCTATTATAGCATAATACTTATGAAGCAAATCCATGTCTAAGCCATATTCTTGAGTTGGTATGCAGCCAACTCAGCCTCATCCTCTTTATTAACACCCGTGGCATGCATTTAGAATCTACCATGTACTCACCTCCATGCGAACGACCACACTTATTACACCTCTTTCGGTCACGCTGGGCATTTCCATCATTTTGCTTCTTGGGAAGGCTAAATCTTGAGTCTGGTGCCTTAGACCACTTGGCCATCCTAATTCTTGTGTGTATTCTTCTACGCGTTCACACAAGAAGGAAGTTAGATACTTATAATGTCACAAAGTGTCAAAGCTCTAGATAGCACGATAAAGAGTAGAAGAAGGGAAAATTCCAAAACATTATGCAGTCTCTAATTCATGATAGTGGTGCACTTCACTATCATAACTTAGAAACTACTTAACGTGGTTGATATGAGCCTGATGTATTGGATATTTAACCTAATGCTCTGATACCAAGTTTGTTACGACCCGGATTCTTGAATCCCAATTGTAACCGGCGCCGTTGACCTCTCAGAGGTCACAGACAAGCCTCTTCTTGCATTCTTCACATTCATACGGTTAATTTTTGCGAAAAATTTGAAACTTTTTGTTTATAGTTGAAGTATACATAGACTTCATATAAACGCATATGTTTAAGGAAGTTCATTGCTCATACATCAACCATCTAATTATAAGATCATGCAACTTGAAAGAAAGAATCTCATGTCATAAGTAATACTTACCAAAACGGCATCATTACAAGCGTCTGAATAAAATAGGAAAGAAACACTAGTGGAACCTACCCCACTAGTTCAAACCTACTACTAAGCAAGAAATATAAAGGCAGGCATCCTCGAATGCATGAGGACCTACCAAGTCCGGATGAAATCTCTGAGTCCGAACAGCTGCAATGATACCCTCAACGTCCACCTGAGCCTGCACCTAAAATAGTAATATTGTATGAAATTAGTACACACTTGTACTAAGTATTGATACATGCAACAACACATAATGGTAATGCATGAACAAGGATGGCTCTTCCTAATCAACATGCTTTCTTTGAAGGTCAAGTCTCTTGACTTTGACTATTTCGTAATAGAAAGGTCATGCCATGAATATGTCACACATCATACACACATAGGTTCACATAATATACATTTCATGTTTCATATAGTATACATTTCATTTCCATGAGACCTTGGAATCATGGACGTAGCATGAAGAGATCTCAAGTGAGGGCCCAACATATGGGATCTCAATCTGAGGGTCTCCTTTAGCAAATATAGAGCCTGCTTCATTCGTTCATTTGTACTTCACATTATTCATTCATTCATTCATAGGCTGATGTGAACACCACCTATACCTAGGATGAAGTTTAAGACTCTCATCGGGATCATGAAGTGCAATGACTAAGAATGACCTAATGTGAATACTTGAGTCCCGTCTCACCTCCTGATTGTCTTGCACAAACACCTTCAGTATCATTCATTTCATTATATTTCATACTTTGAGGAACTTCAACTTTAAACGACATAGATCATTTGAGCTCATGAAATCCGGTGTCTTCCCCAAACCGAAAAGAGGTGGAGTCACTAGCCAAGGTGAAATAAAAACATTCTAGCTTCATGGGTTCGAACCAAGCTGGTTCCCTATGTTGGCAGCATAGTTAAAAGACTAAGAGATTTAGGGAGACCCATACCCACTTTGGTGGAAAGTCTCATCTCATGAGATTTATGTGAACCTCCGCCCTTCCCGAAAGAAGGCATCACCACTCATAACTAGCCTATCGGTGCTCCGTTTAAAGTTCCTTTTTACATTCAACTCACACATCATCAAAGCTTGCTTCTAGCATGAGGTAGTCATAGCTCACTAGATGATTTCTCATCTCTTCTTTACGTATTAAGTGTGAATTGTCCTTACACTTATATATACAGTGTGACTAAGACTTGTCTCTTAATATTCAACACTCTCTTAGGTAAGTACTTTATGGTGACCTTATATTGGCGTAGGTACAACTTGTCTCACTTGCACTAGCCTCATATTGTGGTGCCACCCTGTTCTTTCTTAACATCTTCTCATTTCATCTTTACTCACCTTTCATTATTTGTTCATCGGTTAACATAGATATGCTCTCTTAGAAATTGCATTTAGTGACAGTGCTTTTTAGGCGTAGATGCAACTTGTCTCACTTGCACTAGCCTATCATCATGTAGTCACTCTTTTATTTACATATTAACTATGAATTCATTCTGAACACTTTCTTTTGTAATATGTTTGAGACTTGACTCTACATCATTCTACACTCTCATAGGTGAGTAAGTTTGGTAACATTTTCTTAGGCTTGGTTGAGACTTGCCTCGCCATTCATCTTAGCCTCTTATCATGTTGTCACTATTTTCATTAGCATCATAGTATAACTTAATTACTCACCTCATTCCGTGAATGTTCATTTCTTAATCTTACCATTTACTCATGGTAGTACCCATTTCGGGGTACTCATATTTGGCTAAGTGTTTCATGATAATCTAAGTATATGTTGTGTAAGACTTATGCATCTTACACATTCATCCAAGGGACCCAAGTTCAATCCCTAGTGGTTGCATTTTATTTAATCATATGTGAGACTTATGTGTCTCCCAATTTCGGCCAACAGGACCCATGTTCGAATCCCTTGGGCAGCACTTTATTTTTAATTATTTAAAGTGTTAAGTGTCTCCATAAATTCGGTGAAGAGGACCCATGTTCGAATCCCTTGGGCAGCACTTTATTTTTAATTATTTAAAGTGCTAAGTGTCTTCCTAAATTCGGCCAAGAGGATCTGGGATCGAATCCCAGTGGCCTCATCTTTTATTACTTTATTTTGGTGTGAGATTTATGTATCTCACACCCTTGGCCAAGGAGCCAAGTTCGAATCCCCCCTCCCTCACTATTTTCTTTTTCTTTTAATTCTAGACTTCTTCAGCCTGCCTAAGTTCGAATCCACTCTCTCACCCTATTTTCTTTTATTTTATTTTAAGGTTTAATCTCTTAGTATTAGGAACTTAAGGTCATCAAGATTCACCCCAATTTTCAGCATATATTTTCCTTCATTCATACTAGTGACTAGCCGAAAACCATGTTCCATTAACACATAATTTTAACTCACTTTCTTAAACTTAGCCTAGGCATTTAACTCATAGTTTTACATATACCTTTAATCATTTCATTAAAGACCTTATTGTCACTTTTTTGTTCATGAACATCACGATTCTTTTTGCACGTTAAACATACAACATTTCGTATCACATGATTTACTATTTTCTTCAAGTAAACCGTAGCATTATATTTTTGGAAAAACAACATGATTGTTCACATATAATATTCATCATTTGGATGTACATAACAGTTCATAAACAGTCCAAAACACACACTTTGCACACAATAACAATCATTCCAAAAATCGTCTACCAAAAGTCATACCAACGCATGCAACAATTCGTTCATAGGATCTAATGACAGGGGCATGCAACGGGGAACAACCTTAGTTTTTAAAATGGATTTAAACTGAACCTTAGGGGACTCTTGGGAAAGGGACCAAGAGAGAAGAAAACCCATACCTTTTCAGCCTTGACAACCAGCCACAACCACACGCCCCAGCCCACACACAAACCTTTCTTCCGAGCTTTGGTTCTTGTTTGCAAGTGAAGTTCTTTACTTAAAACACTTAGGCGTACGAATTCTCCCTTTTATTTTTTTGATGGATGCAGCCAAGAACACTTTTAGAATAGTTATTTTGCATTTATATTCTGTTTTTGAAGTGTGGGGTAAGGCTGAAAACGTTTTTAGGAGTAAATTAAAGAATTAAGAGTGGGCAAGAAGCACACTCCTAGTGGGAGTTGTGCCCCTTTTTGTGGGAATTGTTGTTGACTTATTCAACACAATTTTAATTATAAAAATCAGATTATAATTATATTAAGTTATTATAATGCCCGTCCTTATTTTAATTAATTTTATATCAATTAATTCATGCCCCCTTATGCCTCCAACTCGGCTCGAACCCGAATGTGGAGGTAAGGTCAATCTCGGGTTTGACCACTGAGATTTGACTTATTTTTACTAATTAATATCTTTATTTAATTAATTAAATATCACCCTAGGGTAATTAATATTCTACCCCTAGCCCCAAAATTACCTTTATACACCTAGAACGCTTAAAACCTAGGACTAACCCTCTAAGTCCGGTTAAGACTCATCCGGGTGAATCCTAGTATTCGGGTATACTACATGTCTGGAACCAACTCTGCCTAGCTCAACTAACTCACCAAGTTGGTTGGCTTGTCTGGTGCATAGGTTCATAGGTTTGGTTCCACGCGCATCAATACGTGTGAACCAGATCTAACCTAGGCATTCTATGTACGTTTAGGCCTTAATTACTTAGCATAGTCGTTTTTGGGTTGTCACAGGTCAAGGGTTCATGGAGATTTTTATTGCAAAACTTTAATTATACATTAATAATATCATATCTTAATGTTTGAAAACGTTTCATGCAAGAACGAAAGACTTAGAGTAGAAATTGGACTTTTTAATCTTTTTTCATCTTTAGAAATCATCTTTGAAATTGACTCTAAGGTGATATCAAGCCTTATATTAAGAACTCCTATAACTTATTAGAATAATCCAAAGAGAATTGAAGAAGAAACTCCATTGAAGATCCATCATCAAGCTCCATCTTCACATTGAGCTCTCATGGAGGTTTTTGGAGAAACTTTGGGAGGGAATGGGTTTTGATCTAGGTGCTACGATCTAAATGAGTGTTTAATGACTTAAATACTCTTTAAATACCCATATACACCTAAAATAACCTCCATCCTATTTTATAAGACTTGCGGTGAATTTCCCAAAAAACCTAAGTCTTTAACAGTGAAGCTGACACTTTTGCAGGCCCATCGATGGTTGCCCATCGACAAATCGTCGAATGGGATACTCTACGTAGATTGTTGCCCATAGTTTGGGTATGCAATTACCAAAATTTTAGATTTGCAGGCTCCATCGACTCCCCAAGTTGACGAGCCGTCGTTTGGCACTCCATGCAAGCTGCCATGCAACATCAAGTCTTTAGTTGGGGTCCTCCTCTATGGCCCCTTGTGGGTCCTAGGTGAGATCATACCCGGGCGTTAACCCCCTGAACACACACGCCTATGTCTTAGGAACTTATCCAATCAATTTCAACATCAAAAAAGCCACACAACATGCTTAAACACATTCAAACTCACAAGGATGTCCAAAGGCTATATTCTGAACGTCACCGGACGTTCTTGGACGTTTGACCTCCAAACCTTACCAAACTCAACATGCTGACTCTAAACACTATTCTAAACCATATAAGGACATCATAAACTCATTACACATACATAAGCACATGAAAACACATAAGGCACATAGTTAACTAGCCGTCGAACGTCTTGGTCGTTCCTTGACGTTTGACTTCATACTTAACCAACTCTTTAGACACTTCCTCAAAACATTATTTTAAACAATTTAAGGACTTCAATACATCATGACACAGACGTTGGCCCTAGTTTCACCTAAGTCATTTTAGAGGTGTTATAGAGTTAACTCCGACGGAAATATTAAAACTAGAGAGAGTAAGGTGGTAATTGAGTTTATATTTGAAAGTTAAGTTCTAAGTTAAAGAAAAATGAATTAAATTCAGAAAATGGAATAAAATAATTAATCTGCTTTCTTTTCTTAATTAAACTGCTTGCTTTACTTAATTAAGCTACCAGCTGCATCACCTACTTGAGCTATATGGATATAGTTAAAAGGCCCAAGTTTGATGGACTAGATTTAGGCTTATATTAATGGGCTCACTTGAAGCCCAAACCTATTAAAAGAAAATAAATATGAATGAAAACGCAGCATCCAAATCTTCCAAGGCCAAATATAGTTAAAGCCCAAGTGAAAGCAAGTAGGTACATCAGCTAGTTTGACCTTTTCCGCTGCTTGATGTACATATGCAGGTGCATCACCTACTTGACCAATTAGTGGCTGAAAATGGACCAAAAGAAGGGGAGGTTCTACAGGATATTTTTGTGGTCAATTAATCTCAATATAAATCTAATATGAGTTGATCTTTTCACCTATTTTAACACATAAAAATGAGAATTAACTCCAACTCTCTCTCTTTTTTCTCTTAAAGATTAAATGAGCAGTCATTAAGTTGTTCTAGGGTTCTTGAAGAAACCGTCATATATGCAAACCAAGGTAAGTGAAAACACACAGATTCAGCTTAATTCTCCAATAGATGATTAGGAAAACATTTTATTCATGCACTGGAAGATTACAAAGGTAGAATATTTCCAGAAGCTACTACTCACTTCCTTAGTTATTAAGATACCTTTTTCTTCTTCTTTGGTTTAAGTGTGAAGGGAAGCTGAAGTTCTACACGAATTCAAGTTATAAGGAGATGTTGCAGAAATTGAGGTAAGGTGACTGCACCATATTTTACTCCTTATGTATGAGTTTGAGTGAGGAATTTGGGGTGTGATGTCATGAAGAACTCAAGGGGGTGGTGAGTTCAATAATTGGTTGTATTATAAAGAATATTTGGATCTGTTTCATATGTATAGTTATTAATGCAGCTTTGTTAATCTTGGTAAAGGATATATAATGTATGTGTCGGACAGAGAATGAGGGTGTGGTGATACACATTATGTTAAGGGCTGTATGGGCTCATTACTGTCAAAGTTAGCTACTATTTTACGAGGCTCACGGTGTGATAGCTGCTAATTTTAGTTTACAATGACTTAAATTCTAGATTAAAAGTGAAAAGGGGAAACTAAATCATGATAGTTATATATGTCAGAGGATATGGTATGTAAGGCTATTCGATTCCGTATTCCTTTGCATGAAATCTGATACTTGCGATTAATATAAATGAAGTGAATCTCCTAAGTTATATTCCTATTAAAGGAAACATAGTGGCAATGTACTATCTACAATTAGCTAACAACATTTTCCCTTTCCTTAGTGCATACAACTACATCATTATATGTTCACTATTCTATACTTGTGCAATTATCCCCCTATGTGCTGGCATAGAAATGGTATTTGCAAAAGCAAGTCTGCTGAATCCTCCTCTTTGTCATTTGAAGTCAATTGTGGCATTAAGCTCTTAATGTATTGTGTTGATGTTACATAGCTCCTTATGTCATTGTTACTGCCTTGAATTATTATTTTCATGTCTTCGACTACTTGTTTGTATTTGCATATCTACAAAATGATTATGACAACCAAAACAACATCTCAAAATAGTTATGATTATTATAGACCAATACCAAAGGATTTATGAACTGATAAACAACAATCTCAAAGATTAAATAATGTAAGTAAAGAAATCTGTATAATTACGAGTGGCAGCCCATAGGCAAATGCCTTGCATAGGCCGATCTCAAGTGGTACATAAGGGTGGCAACTCAGGGGCGAAAGCCTAGCGTGGGCCGATCCCTATTGATATAGAAGGTTGGCAGCTCAGGGTGAAACCCTAACATGGGTCGATCCTAATTTGTGTAATTATGAGGACCGCATCCCAAGGGTTAAAATGCGTAGCATGGATCATCCTCTTCTACTACTAATGAGCTGGTCACTTGTATTACATGCCCTACAAAGATTATAACTTACTTGATCTCACAAGAGTAAGCAAAGGTGGTCTTATCTCCTGAGCTATGCACTCATATGTTGATACTTGATTTCATTTGAACCCTCGTATAACATATGCTATTGCATTACATATTTAGTACAATTTTTTCGTACAAACGTCCCTCGCGGGGGACGCTGCATTTCATGTTGTAGGAACACTAGTAGACCTCCTGTCACATCCGGAGAGAACTCCTCCTATGTAACCGACGTTGTCCTCCTCGATGAGGACTCAGACAAGCCCTTAGAATTCGTAATAACATATCATAGGTTTAAAATGCAGAAAAATTTAAAACTTTTGCATATATTATGTGAAGTATACATAGACTTCTTACTTATCATTTATTGAGGTATACATACACCTCTCACATAGAAGCTTACTTAGGCTTCTATTTTAGAAACATGATCAACATATGTACGATAGTCTAAAATCTGTCTCACATAAAAACCATCTAAAGAGTACAAATCTTGGACTTAGCCAATAAAATATCAATATGCCATATAGGCCTTACTACAATAGAATCCAAATGATAAAAAGGAATAAAAGAGTATCTCTTAAACTACTACAATCTTCATGGCTAGAATAATGAAAGGATAGCATCCCCAAACATGAGAACTTACCAACACTTGGAGAAAGAGTTCCAAGCTTCTTTAATCGAACTTCTTAATCTTCAATGGCCGGACCCTAAATTTGTTGTTATATAATGTATATGGATTAGTACGCCATATGTACTAATCATAGGTTTATGCACATAAACATGCTAAGTCATTTGAAAGCCCTTAATACACATACAATTAATCATATACAAGGTAAGGATCACAACAACATCAAGCATGATCATAACCAAAGACAACATCATCATAAAGTCATATTAACATTTCATGTTCCATAGTTCATATCAACATAACATACAAAAATCTTACCAATAATCCCATCCCAATCTTACAACTGCAATGATCATTTGAAGCCTCATTATCCTACATAATCAAGTAAACAGACAAGAGACCATAAGAAATGGTTTTCTTCATACAACTTATAGCATAAGTATTCATCACCTCATATAGCAATATACACCAACAACATGTTCATCAACATAACCAACATCATATATATTAAGCATTATACATTTCATGTTATCATATTACATAAGAACAATCTCCTAGGACTTTCCTTAGAGTCAATTCGTGCAATTTCTAGGTAGAGTCCCATACCCCTACCTATCCTAAGTAGACTCCTCAAGTCATCCTAGTCAATGTCCATGTACTTTAGTCTTTTATTTTACTTTAAGGAACAATCGCCTTAACCGACATTAGACCATGTGATCTAAACATGGAATCCGGTGTCATGAAAACCCACACCGAAAGAAGGTGGTCTACTTGCCATAGTAGAATAAAAACATGAATGTAGCATTCCAGGTGGATTACCTTGCTAGTATTCCTATGGTGGCAACATAGTTAAGGAACTAGGATATATATTAGGGGCTCATAATTCCATATTCCATGGCAACCTCCATCTTATGAGAGTCATTGTGAACCTACCTTCAAACTTTGTAAGGGACACTTCTCATATGTAGTGCACTCGGTTTAAGCTAAAGTCCCTTTTTGAATAACCTTTACTTTATCATTTATACAATCTTATCATAGGCCATAGAAGACTAAATCCTTGTATAAACATGATCATTATCTCATTAGGTTTAGGATGAGAATTTCCTCTCATCACAACCCTTCATTTGTTAGATTAACATATCATAGTCATATTATGTAATACATACAAGAGAAACATTATCAACCTTGTATTATCATACCCTTACCATGATCCCACATTTAACATATTCATACCCCATCATATATGCATAGCAACATCATACATACTTCAATTGCATGACAACATCAATTATAGGCCAACATCAACAAAATGGAGTAATCATAACTTTAGAAGACTTGCCTACTACTTCAAGAATCTTCATTAAGAACTCACTCTCAATTCACCATAATTATACAATAATATAGTGAAATACACAATAACATAACCAATCCCAACCATTCTAGTCATATACAAGACCAATTCATAGCTAGTGTTAAAGAAAAGGGGTTCATTTATGAGTTCATCCAAGCAATAGTTTCAATCCCAACACGACATGACATTAAATGAATGATATTACCTAATCAAATCCATTATTTAAGGAAAGAACATTCTTCAGACGAAATCCAAAAACTTTGGAAGAAAACCCATTGGTAGAGTAAAACCCCTAAGAATTAAATGGTTTAGAAATCACTTTGAAAGGACCTCTTGGTGAAAGGAAACCCAAGAGTGAAGAAACAATACCTTAATGACGATTCAATCCACGAATCTTGAGAAGAAAAGTTGAGAACTTGACCTTCTTCTCCAAGCTTCCAATGCTCTTAATTGGTGGTTGAGTAGATAGAGAGTTTAGAGAGAGATGAAGTGATTTGGTAAGTCTGATTTTCAGTGCATGATAAAGACTTAAAACTGACCTAAAACCACTATCAACTTGTCCCCTAATTTACCCAAAATACCCCTCACTTAATTGGGTCTTCTTGTGAAGTTAAATTGACTTAAAAATGACGCAAATGAATCTGGGAAGTGGTTGAGCGTCGCAGTGCAAATTTCAATTCTTTTTTTGAAAATACGGTTTGAGGCAGTAAGACTCGTGAAGTCCCCGAGTCACGGGGGAAAATTTGCCTATCCAGTGCTCGTTGTACGACGCACAATGGGCTTCACATCTGTGTGCAAGCTGCTTTGGAAGCTTGCTCGCCAATGTGCGGGTGCTCTGCAAGGACCCTTCGGGTGGTCCTTGGGGAGTCTTTACTCTAAGTTTTGACCCTTATAATATATTTTACCTATTTAAAGTCTTTTTACAAGTTCTGGACTTCATTTGACACTCCTAAACCTTCACCAAACATAGGGACGTCTACTAGTTCAATTTAGCCAGTTTCCGGACGTCAAGGTCTTTCTTTGTTATTTTTGATATAAACTTTTCTAAGTGAGTTTAACACATTAATATAGGACTCCAAACATCATTTAACCATTATTTATTAGGTGAAGCTCTAGTCTAAGTCATGGGACTTCCGGACTGTTACATTATACCCCCCCCCCCTTTAGGAATTTTCGTTTCCAAATGACACTAAAATCTTTTGGATGGTAAGGATAGACTCAATAATAGCAGCCCAACCAACAAAAACATATAATAATAGTAATTCACAGCTCATAGGAGTACTTCAAAACTCCTTTCAACACATACTACAACATTACACAAAGCTAACTCAATTTATGATGCACAACATATAAGAGCTCAACATTTCATAACACATAATGAGGAACTACCTTCTCAACATCAACATGAGCTCAACATACATTAAGGAGTTACCATGCTATCATTCCTCTCAATACAACAACAAAACAACAAAATATCAAGAAGACAACATGCATACACAGTTCATATAAGTGCAAAAATAGAGCATGAAGAAATTAAATTTCGTATAACTTTTACCAAAACATGCACCTATTTAGAAGAGGAATGCCTATTTCATATTATTCATTATTTTTTCTATAAGAGGAATGTCTACCCTCAAGGAGTAAAAATATTAGTGTAGCAGTTCTTCATGTCAGACTCGTCCTCCCATGTTGTACCCTCAACAAGATGGTTCCTCCATAGGACGTTTACGGAGGCAACCTCTTTGTTCCTCAACTTTTTGACTTGGCGATATAGGATCTCAATCGGAACCTCTTCATAGGAGAGGTTCTCATTAAACCCTTAACGTCCAATAGGTAGAATGGACACTGGGTCGTCTGTGCATTTCTTTAGCAATGAAACATGAAACACTGGATGAACCGAAGCTAGTTCACTAGGCAGTTTCAGCTCATAGGCAACTTTTGCGATGCATTGTAAAACCTCATAAGGACCGACATACCGGGGACTTAACTTCCCCTTTTTACCAAATCATATCACCTCTTTCATAGGTTAAATCTTCAAATAGACGTGATAACCTATTTCAAACTCAAGATCTCTTTTCCTATTGTCAGCATAAGACTTTTGCCGACTATAGGTGGTATTCAATCTATCTCTTATGACCCAAACTTTCTCTATAGGCTCATAAATAATCTAGGGACGAAGGAGTGAAGAGTCACCAACGTCAAAGCATCCAACCGGAGACCTACACCTCCTAACATAAAGAGCTTCAAAAGGTGTCATGGAGATGCTCGAATGGTAACTATTGTTGTAGGAGAGCTCAATCAATGGTAGGTCATCATCCCAACTTCCTTTGAAATAAATAACACAGGCTCTTAACATATCTTCTAGGGTTTGAATGTTACATTCCGACTGACCATCCTTCTGGGGATTAAAAGTGGTGCTAAGTTTCACTTGAGTACCTCGACCCTTGTGAAAAGCATTCCAAAAACGAGAAGTGAATTGGGCACGTCTATCCGAAATGATGGACAAAGGAATCCCATGAAGACTCACAATCTCATTAATGTAGATTCTTGCATACTCTTCTGCCTTGTAAGTAGACTTAATGGGGATAAAGTGGGCAGACATAGTCAACCTATCCACAATAACCCATATTCAATCATTTTGCCTCCCTGTTCGTTGAAACACTACAAAAAAGTCCATATTGATGTCTTCCCACTTCCAAGTATGAACAACCATGATTTTGGTTGAACCACCCTGTTTTATATGCTCAGCTTTAACTTGTTGGACATTTGGACACTTAGCAACAAACTCCTCTATGTCCCTTTTAAACTATCCCACCAATAGACCTCCTGAAGGTCATGATACATTTTTGTGGCACCCAGAGAAATAGAGTGGGAACCATGGGCTTCTTCTAGAATTCGATTTCTCAAATCCTCAACATCCGGTACACATAATCTCCTTTGGTACTTAAGAACGGTGTCCCCCCCCCCCACACACACCCACGAAAGAATGACTCATTAAGTTTACCAAGTACCGATTCCTTCAACTCCATCAATAGAGGATCAAGATGTTGCTTAGATTTAACCTCAACCACTAATGATGACTCGGAGTTATTACGGACCATAAAATTACCATTTGGAGAATCTTCTAACCTCACACCCAATGAGCCAACCTATGAACATTTTTAACTAGTTCTTTCTTATCTTCTTCCACACGAGACACACAACCCATAGTCATACTGTAACATCTGGGGAGCACCCCATAGACGTAACATGGCGTACTTGACCTGTCAGAGGTGTTATACAAACCCATAGTTATCATTCATCGCATTGTCATAGTAAATTTAGTGGAAAATTTAAAACTTTTCATAGCACATCATATGCTAGAAACGTCACTTCATATATATATAAAACATAAGTCATAATACATATTTAGAACTTAAATCTCTTTTCCATCCAAGACTCAACATCATAAGAGTACATTAGGGACACAACCCTTACAACATAATGCCTAAGTATAATAATACTACACTTTACAGTAAACCATAGTTTAGGAGATCCTTGGAACTTAAGGATTCCTTTCCTTGAGCTTGGGAATCAAATATCAAGCTCCTCAATCATATAGACATCCTTTAAGCATCCATAACCTTCACTTTGTGTAAAAAGTAGAGAAGAATGGTGTTAGTACAAGAATGCACTAAGTATGGCACCCATGCAAAAACATGCATTTAAAAGGGACAGTTTCTTTGAAATAATACTTCATGCCTTTTTGAGTAAATATTCATAAAACCTTTATACAATAGAATTTATATCATTCAAATACTTAACATAGACCTATTAAAAATCCAAACATCATATAAAATCACATATAGAATTGAAGCCACATTTGGGGTCACTTTACTGTGAGCTCCCTTCACATTACAGTGAATCCTTTTCTTTTACTAATCAATCTCCTAAGTAACCCTTTAGTGATACTTGGTGCAATACATCACATTAAGGTCGCAAATAAAGCATACACAACCTACATAATCCAACAAACATCATCATGTAAGCATAATACATTATAAATCACATTTCAGTCAAGCTCATAAGACATTACACTGAGCTACATCAATTTTTACCTATTTTTCGTCACTTCACATATGTTATTATAAGACCTAACTCATGACCCCAATCTAAATCTAATAGTGCAATGTACAGGTGAAGCCCCATAACCGAACATATACTTAGTAAACCCTTCATGAGACCACAAGCCTTAACACTTCATACATCAACATAACAAGTAAAGGCAACTTCATCTAAGTTAGGCAAGACCTTCATCATATATTCATTAAGACAACCACCATGCATATAAGGACAACTTCATATCATATAGATTTATAGCGTGCAAATCTTTAAAACAAGTAGACAATTACTACAGTGTCATGCATAAAGACATAAACATAATCATACACATTAGAACACCTCCCTAGGAATTCCTAAGGAGCTACTTCTGCAATGTCTAGATGGGTTCATTACTTCTACCTATCCTAAGTAACCTCCCTTAAATCATCCTAGTTAGAGTCCTAGTCACTTACTTACCTTGTCCATTTTACTTTAGGGAAACTAGAGCCTTAACCGACACTAAGACCATGAGTGCAAAACATGGAATTTGGTGTTTTAGAGCCCTACACCAATGGAAGGTGTTCTTACCTAGCCAAGGTAGAACATTAATACATGCTAGCATTTTAGGTGATATGGCAAGCATAGTTTATGGAACTTGGGGGCCATCATGGAAACATTCTCTACACCCTTTTTGGGTCATGAGGCTATCCACCCCTTGAGAACCGTTAGGGGAACCTTTAGCCTTCTCTCCTTAGGAAGGTGCCATCCCATCGTCTACAAGTTCACTCGGTGCTAAGCTAAGTTCCTTTTATTGAAAAGCCTTTATTATCATTTCTTTCTAAAACATAGGCTTAGGAGAGTCATCCCCTCATATGCTTAGCTCATAGGTCATAGATGAGAGTTCATCAACCTAAATCATGTAAGAAATCCTTTCACATGGACATAGCATATGTATTAGAACTATCTAGTTAAGGATACACTTGAGCACATCTTTCAAGTCTCCTATATTGACTAGATCATCATTCATGTGTGTGTGTACTTGTATGTGAGCAAACCTTTCACATAACACATATATGTCACACATGTTCATATATCAATGCATAAGTCTAGAGGTATAACTATATGAGCAATCCTTTAATATAAACACACTAAAACACTATGCAAATTCACACTTCATCATATCATATACTTAACATCATAGAATGTAAATCATATTCATAACATGCCATACATTCATTTTCATATACATAGAAACCAAACCTAGGAACTATCCTATAAAGGTACATATGTGCAATGCATAAAAAAGGTCCCATACCCTTGCCTATAGTAGTGCACCTATCAAGTCATCCTAGTTAAGGAAGCACATATCATACTTTCATAAACATAAGCTTAACATGCATAGTAGTAGACACTAGTGAATATAAGAACTACCTTTCATTTAGACACCATGACCTATAGTACTTGTAAACATGCATGTAGAGTGAGGGTGTGTGTACATTGGTCAATATGGTAACATAATGGATTATCAACACCACGTTGAGGCAGACACCCTCTTAGACCATAATACACTTTCAATCATAAACCATACAACACACAATAGCATAGGATACAAGTCAACATCATATTACACTTAAGACTCCTAACTTTGGCTATTTATGAATTCACATAGGGGTACATAGGTTAGAGATTCTCTAACCATTTTAACTCATCAATGGCATCACCTAAACCTCACCCTAACATAGATATACACATGTTTATACAACAGCCATAAAACCTAAATCACAACTAGAATAGGAAAGTAGGCATAAGCTTCACATAGTGTGATCATCATAACCACACATTCATACATTCATACAAATTTGCCTTCAAGGTAATTATCAACACATATATAGATTGACAAGAAGTAAAAACCGCCTCCATAAGTGGACCATACCACAAAATGCCATACAAGGCTTCATCAACAAGAATACGATAAGGAAAGTAGAGAGAAAGAGCCATTCTTACCACTTGATTATGCTTTCATAATCATTGATCAGTACAACATTTCCATCATAAATACATATATAGGGCAGTATCTATATGTATATTTAATCATGAAGAAACCATGTACAAGTTACTACAATCATGCTACCATCTAATACACTATATCACATATATGGTAGAAAGTAGGGAGTTTTAGATCATCAAGTAACTTCGCTAGTTTTGCTCATCAATCACCATGTATAAATAATTTACACTTATGGCAGTAGATAAAGAGACAGGAACCAAGTCTTAATCATGATTTATTCATCTTAGAATATAAATCACAACATACACATTACTCTATCAATGTCTATAGGTTAGAATGACTTAAATCAATCTTTACCAATTCAATGGTTACCTATTCATGTTAAATCAATTGTACTTAATTATAATCATGTTACACATATAGGAAGTATCTAAGTCAATTCACCATAATCGAATCACATAAAAAAAATCCTAACGTCAAGATTACAAGTTACTACTTGATAACTTAGAAGCTCCTAGATCGAATAATACCCAACCTTCTTTATTTTTATCATACCATATTTATACTCACAATTCAACCAACTTGTTAACCTAAGGTAGATTCTACAAGAACCACAAGATAATCGAATTCCACTTATATTCATTAAAACTTCCATATTATAGTGATCACATAAAGGCATATGTTAGTCATGTTCAAATCTTCATATATTGATCCACATGGATCCTTCATCATCAATTTATCATGAATTCACGTAAATAACAGTAGGTATAAGCAATTCAACGTAAGAAAATTACAATTTAACCAAAAACAAGCAATTATCAGAATGCCCATGCAAGGGCTAAAACAATTTTGGAAAGGTACATGGGTCCATAATGCAATTGGATTGACATCACATTAAAACCAATACATTATCATCAATTCAACGATTAAGCCATTAAAAACGTTTTTAGAAAGAACCCATGGCTAGATTGAAGAAGAAGGAGTTTGATCATGAAATCTCTTTTGAAAATTTGAGATTAACTCTCTAGATGGAAGGATAACTAGATATGAAGGATCACCATACCTTTGTCTAGTTTAAAACCTCTAAAACTTGATGAATAATCCATGGAAATTCAAGCTCCAAGTTGTTCTTGAGCTTCACCTACAATGGAGGTTTCTAGGGAGAATTGGTTTTGGAGGGAAAGTTTATTTGGTGTGAATTGGATTGGGAATGGGTTGATCACGTTTTTCATCACTTATATACACCCTAAAATATCTAAATAAACTTATGAAGGTCTGTTTAGGACGTGGGGTGAATTTACCATTCAGCCATTTAATGAGGCAGTCGCATGGCATCAGTTGTAGTCCACCATCGACGAGCACCATCGATGACCAGTAGGTCCATCGACAGGTATGCACCTAATGTAGTAGCTACTATAAAGGATAGAGTTCATCGATATGTGGATAGATTAGATTCATACCTTGTTAGAGATTGTACCATTACTTCGTTGAATAAAGATATGTATATAGCAAGTATGCAGGCTTTTGCGCAAAAGTTCGAGGATCAAAGGAAAAGAATAAGGACACACGAGTCGAAAATAGGTCATTGTAAGAGGCCCAGATCCATGGGTATTTTACACCATCCAAAGGTGAGTTTAGCCCACGGTTCTCCTACAAACCACCTAGGTCATCATCTTTCTACTCTACAGCTAGTGCTCCACCACGATTCCAAGGGTTTAGGGGCAATTAGTTTGGGCAATGAAGTTAAAGCCAAGGCTCACAAATAGCGGGTCATCAAGATCAGGGAAGTACGAGCAAATCAAGGCCTCCTCGACAGCCTTGTAAACAGAGTGGGAGGAATCATCTAAGTGTATGCATGTTTGGGACAGATATTTGTTTTTGGTTTGGCACGCCATGGCATATGATGAGAAACTGCCCTCATAGGGTTGTGGGTGGCGTTGCAAAGCCGACTAGATTTGTTGTTTCATTGACCTCATCAACACCTTCTTTAGGTAGGGGAATACATATGCCTACATGTCGTGCTAGAGGAGCTAGGAGAGCGTCTAGTTCAAGGGGAGGTCAAAATTGAACATATGCATTGGAGATCGACAGAATTCTGAAGCCGCACCAGATGTGGTTACAGGAACATTGTCCATCTTTTCGCATATTGTACATGCATTAATTGATCCGGGGTCTACACTATCATCTATTACTCCATTGATTGCTGGAAAGTTCAAAAGAAAACCAGAATTATTAGTGAAGCCATTTGAAGTGTCTACACCTATTTGTGAGTCTATTTTAGCTAGAAGGGTAAATCGTAATTGCATTGTAACTGTTTGTGATTGTGATACATTGGCTGACCTTGTTGAGCTAGACATGGTATATTTTGATGTTATAATAGGTATGGATTTGTTAGCTTCTTGTTATGCCACGGTAGATTGCCAAACTAAGATAGTGCATTTATAGTTTACAAAAGTTGCAGTCCTCGAATGGAAAGGTAATATTGGGGCGCCAAGAGGTAAATGTATTTTTTATATTAAAGCAAAGAAGATGATTTCCAAAGGATACATATGCCATCTGGTTAGAGTGAAAAATGTAGATTCAGAGCCACCAACTCTTCAATCCATTCCGGTGGTAAATGAATTTACCGATGTGTTTCCTGAAGATCTTCCTGGTTTGCCTCCAGAACGAGAAGTAGATTTGGTATTGATGTGCATCCAGATACTTAACCTATCACAATTACTTCGTATAGAATGTCTCTGGAAGAATTATGCGAGTTGACGGATCAATTAAAAGACTTATTAGAAAATGGATTCATAAGGCCTAGTATGTCCCGATGGGGAGCACCCGTTTGTTTTGTACGCAAGAAAGATGGCTCGTTAAGTATGTGTATCAACTACCGACAGTTGAATAAGGTAATGATTAAGAACAAATATCTCCTCCCTAGAATTGATAATTTGTTTGATCAATTACAAGGTCCTAGGTGTTTTTCAAAGATCAAACTGTGGTCGGGTTATCACCAAGTGAGGGTCAAAGTCAAAGATATACCCAAGACAGCTTTCTGAACATAGTAAGGTCATTTTGAGTTCTTAGTCATGTCATTCGGGCTAAAAAATGCACCAGGTTTTATGGATTTGATGAATAGGGTCAAGCCATTTTTAATGTGTTCATGATAATGTTCATAGATGACATTTTGGTGTATTCAAGATCGGATAAGTGTAACGACCCAAAGTACCCCCCTAGTATTTAGAGCACTCTTAGATTGACACATGGCGTCGTCGACCTCTCGGAGGTCTAATCCCTTAGACATCTTTCATTGCATAATCGTAATAAAAATAGCGGAAAATTTAAAACTTTTCATAGCACATCATATGCTAGAACATTACTTCATATATATATATATATATATATATATATATATATATATATATATATATATATATATATAATATCATAATACATAGTTAGACTCTAAGTCTCTTTGGAATCTTAAGACACAACTCTGTAGAATAGAATAAGGACACAACCCTTACAACATAAAATATAAACATAAGCTATTACATCAACTTAAAGAAACATCTTGACATAGGCAACCCTTGCATCATAAGGGCTTCTTTACTTGAACTTGGGAGATCTATCCAAGATCTTCACTTAGGAGACATCCTCTAGCCATCACCACCTACACTATGTGTAAAATATGAAGAAGAATGGTATTAGTACAAGAATGCACTAAGTATGTCAACCATGCAAAAACATGCATTTAAAGAGGACATTTCCTTGGAAATCATGCAACATGTCTTTTTAGGTAACTTCATGAACATAAGAACTTATACGCTCAATATAGATCACGTACATCATATAGACATGGATAATACTCATAATATCACATAAACCCATTTATCATACTTATAAGCATATTCTATACATATCATACATTACCTCTCATTTATTTTACTTCTTTCTTAAGTATATGTCAAGTGTACCTAGTGCAATGTATCACTTTTAGGTCACCTTACAATAGTCTTTCATAATATGATGCATAACACAAACACATATATTCACAAGTCATAAGCACATCAATGATATAAACTTCACATAAGGAGCATCACCTAAGACAACTCTTAAGTCACACTAGTGCAATGTGTAGGTAACATCCCATAATGCTACTTCCACCAAGTTTACCTAAGAAGTCACCCTAGACTAGGCATACCATATTCAAAAAGTCATAACATATTCACTTACAACTAGATATAAGGTCACATACTTCATATCATCATATACGGACTCATTATACTTCATAACATCATAGGAAGACTCGTCATACTTCATACACATTAATCATAGACTTACTTAGTTCATATAATAAGTAAACCACCCTCACAACCCCTTCTTAATGTTACTTGTGCAATTTACACATGGAGTCCCATACCCCCACATATACTAAGTAAACTCATTTAAAAGCCACAAGTGTAATTCAAATGCATGGTCATAATTCATATCTTAACATAACAAGGTCACTTAACATGAATTCATACAAGTCATACATAACATAAGTTTTTACTTCATAAGGGTCTCCAATCCTACCCTTTCTTGAATTCATCTAGTGCAATGTATAGGTAGGGTCCATAGTCCTCCCATACCAAGTCCACTCCTGAAGGAATTTAGATTAGAGTACATATTCTTATCTTAGTTAATTATTAACATTTGGGAGACATAGCCATAACCGACATAGACCATGTGATCTACATGGAATCCGGTGTTCTACTCCCACACCGAAAAGAGAGGGTTAACACTTGCCTAAGGTGCAACCATTCCTACATAGCTTATCTAGGTGGATCGACTAAGCTAGAGTCCTATGTGGGCATATAGTTAAGGGAAAAGGAGATTTCTTCTAGAAACCTTGACGTACTAACGTGAGGGTTTTCATCTCATGAGACAACATATACCTTGGGAAATCTACACTACTAGTCGTGAAGAAACCCATGTGGGAGGCCGTACATACTAACGTGAGACGTCCATCTCATTTACATGCCCTTTCGGTGCTAAGCAATAACTCCCTTTTTAAACATCATGAAGCTTTTAAATAAAATTAGTTCATAAAGAATAGGCCTTAGGGACATACACCCTCATATATCATATAGCTCAAAGGTATCTAAGATGAGAATTCTACATTCATCATAGATCCTACATTATGTGAGAATGTCCTTTCACATAATCATATCATATTCTTACATGCATATGTGTGTGTACATATATGTGAGATCTACCGTCACATAAACACCTTTAGGCACACATGTTCATAACTTCATAAATCATAAACGTTACATGCATAGAAATAGGTAATGATGCATAGTAGAACTATCCTTTCCTTAGTCAACATGAATCTATTCTACTCATAGATATGCATGAAGTGTGTGTGTGTACATTGGTAAACATGATCACATAATGGCGATCATATAGCATTGATGAAGCCACCCTCTATAGACCATAACACATGTACAACATTCTTCATGTCTCAAGTCATATGAACATATAGAGTATTGAGAACTATGGACTACACACACTCATATTACATCATAGGAGGCAAGTACATATTCAATGATAGAATATAAGACTCCTAGATTATTTTGATCACACACTCATATAGGGTTCATATGGGTAGGGTTCATGCTACAAGAATATTCTTCATCATTAGCATATAGACCATACCTAACCCTAACATGATCATCACACATATACGTCTAACATCATCTCCACACCTAGATTAAACAAGTATTTTAGAGGACTACACACATGACATCACATAACATCAATTCACTTAGACATGATATTAGAATCAAGGCTAAATTATTCAACTTCCTAACATAGAAATCATCATATCAATTCATATTGCATCTAATGCCTTCAAGTTCATGATCATAACACATAAACATGTACAAGAATGTAAGCACCACCACCAAAGGTGGACCATACCAATCAACATAATTCAACGTACATTCTAAGCTAATTAGAAGAAATAAGTCAACTTACCAATCTCCGAGCTAATGATCATCTTTGATTATTACTCCACAATTAATATTCAATTGATATAAAAAGTAATAGCAATAAGCAATTCAATAGAATCTAATCACAATTCTAAAAATATCAAGTCAAGACCACAAGACCACCATTATAGGCTCATTTGAGAAATTAAGAGGATCATGAGTTCTTCATAAAATTGGATAGAAATTCATCATAAAATTAGTAGATAAACATATATTCATCATTATAATGCTTTTTAAATCAATTTGAGAATGAACCCATGGCTAGATTGAAAGATAGGATTTTTGACTTAGAATTCATGTTTAGAAAACCTTTGAAAGGACTCCATAGATGAATGGTTATCAATGAATGAAGGATCACCATACCATATAAATTAAAAAGCCCATTAAAATATGAGAATAAAGGTCAAAGAATCCAACTCCATAGCTTGTTCTTGAGCTTTGTCTTCAATGGGGGTTTTGGGGGTTTTTGAAGGGAAGAGAACTTTGGGAATTTGATTTCTTAATGGGTATTGCGGTTTTGGCTTGGTAAAGGGTTTAAAAATGTCATAAATCAGTTAATAAAACGTCTCTCAAGTTACCATAACACCCCCACACGAATTGGGACTCTTAGACATGTCAAGATTGACTTAAAAATGATGCAATCGAATCTGGGAGTGGGTTGCGCGTCGCGGAGAAGCCTCCCCATTCTTCCCCAAATAAAATTTGAGGCAGTGAGGTGTGTGATATGCGTGCATCGCAAGGTCAAGGTCCAATTCATGCTCCTGCACTCTTCATTGGGCAGCTTCTTGTCCAAGGTTTGGGTCCTCCTTGGAGGCCCTTCGGGTGGTCCCCGGGGAGTCGTACCCGGACGTTTTGACCCTTAACATGTCTATTAAGGTACTAGGGTCAACTACACTGCTTCTCAACTCCAAACAACACATAAAATAAAGCCGAACATACAAGGACTCCCTAGCACGTCTAAAGACCAACTTTCAAACGTCTTGGACGTTCTTGGACGTTTGACATCCAAATGATTTCAAATAAATTGTGCAAGCTATAAAATACTTTATTAACATGTTACGAACCTTTTTAGGCACATGTGAGGCTCTATGTACCTTAGTATATTTTGAGGGTTGTTACAATATCCCCGACTTGGGAAACATTCGTCCTCGAATGGCACTTGAAACATATAAACACTTTCAAGGAGTCAATGACTTCCATAACAACTCACAACACTTCAACATGTTATCACATTAAAGTCAATGCACCAAACTTACAAGAAACACAAACTTCATTCTAGCATGCATTCAAGGCAACATAATCAAACATGGACTACTTCTATAACTAATTTCATGCATACATACTTCTTCATATTCATTGCCATTTGGGGGAACTACCTTCTCCAACTTTAGGCATGTTCAATATTTCATCACAAGGTCAAACATACAATGGATTTTAATTGCACACATAGGTATAATCCACACTTCAACTCATGAGAAAATTTAAACAAGAATAAGGTAGATTAACTACAATATCTTAGTTTACACATAATACCATCAAGGTCATATCATTACCATGCTTAGTTTTTGTTCAAGGAGGAAATACTTTCTCCTAGTCACAACATATACACATGGCATCATAGAGTTCATATAAAAGCAATGCATAGAGGTTAATGCATACTAAGGAGGATTTCTTTACTCCAAACCACATTATGCTTATACTTCCTTCCATATGAAATTGACATGGTAGGTCACACCAAGCAAATCACAACATTAGGAAGTAAATTTACAACTTTCTATTTCTAGCACATCACTAGATTTCATAAGCATGCATCATTTAGGGAAATTTATCACAATTTATTGGCAAACCAATGATCATAGGCTAGACCAACCATGAATTCTCAAGAGTGAGTCTATAATAACACTTCCCAAATCTCAAAATTCACACATTTTTTTAAAGAGACTCATCTTATATCATTTAAAGGAGACTCAATTTCTCATGTGGGGCCATACACCACACATCATAAGTGACATGAATAATTCTCATTAAGCTATCTCATCAAATCAAATTGCAAATTTATCATATAAGGATGCACAACAACATGAGAAACATGCAAATTTTTCAAAATTTCTTTTTTCATGCAATAATGACCTTTAATAATATGCATAACATAGTGTCATTTAAGACATGCATAACATATGGAGAATATGAAACTTATACTTTTATGCAAGACTCCTATCATGAACAATCTACTTAGGAAAACTTTTTTTCAAAGCTTGAGTAAGAATAGAAAGAAAAGATAGGGATATCTAAACCCTTACTACTCAAATCATCCTCCCCCACTTAGGATAAACACATTTAAGAGCTACGCATCTCAACTATAGGGGAATCTTAGCTTGCCAACCCTTTTAACTAAGCACAACATCCATATCTTGAGATCTAAGCTTATGAACACCATTCTTACCATCACTACAAAGTGATTTTCAACCTAGAGAAGTTCCAGGGAGTTTAGAATAGGGACATCAGTGGGTCTAAAAATCTTACCATCTATGCACATTATCCCCCACTTGGGGTAAGCCTAATCACATTATGCCCTTAAACACTAGGGTCAAGGAAAGTCACGACTGTCACGACTGGAATCTAGACCCCAGATGAGACCGGCGTCGTTGACCTCTCAGAGGTCGCAGACAAGCCTACTTACGTCATTCTTACTTTACATAGGTTAATTTTAGCGGAAAATTTGAAACTTTTTGTTTCTAAATATTCTTATAAAAACATTCTCATTAATACGTAATTGTTCACCATCAACCATCTAACATTAAGAGATAAGCAACTGAAAGAAATAGTTCAATTCTTATAAAGCGTATAATTGCCAAAATGGCACCAATACATAATCTGAATAAAAGCAGGAAAGAAACGCTAGTGGAACATGCTCCACTAGCTCAACTCTAAAACTAAGCTAGAATATAAAATAGTAGCATCCTCGAAGACATGAGGACCTACCAAAACCGGATGAATGATGGACGTCCGAATAACTGCAACGATGATCCTGTAGCTCTATCGTCCACCTGTGTCTGCACCTAAAGTAGTAGAGTTTGTATAGGGTTAGTACACACTTGTACTAAGTATGGGTATATGCAAGCACACACCAAGGACATGCATGAGAAAGAATAGCTCTTTCCTAACAACGTGATTTTTGGAAGTCAAGTCAGTAGACTTGCCAAATTAGGATTAGGAAAGTTTCCAAATTTGGATTAGGAAAGTAAATGATCTTTCCAAATTTGGATTAGGAAAGTCAGTGAGCTTTCCAGATTTGGAATAGGAAAGTTATACCACGAGAATAACATACATCATCATACTTTTCACATTTGCACACAGCACATAACATTTACACATAGCACATATCATATAACATACAGTACATTTTGCATGTAGCACATAACTTCTTTCATATCATTCATTCATATGCCATGAGACCTTGGAATCATGGACTTTGACATTAAGACTTTCCAAAATGAGTGCTCAACATATGGGACCTCAACTAGGAAGTCTTCATTAGCAAACACAGAGTCTGCTTCATTCATTCATACGTACTCCATTTAATTTCATTCATAGACTAGTGTAAACACCAGTTATACCTAGGATATAGTTTAAGCCTTTATTAGGTTCATTGTGCAATGACCAAGAATGACCTAATGTCATTACTTGAATCTAACTCACCTTTTGATTATCCTATCCTAACACCTTTGGTATCATTCATTTCATTATGTGCATCATTTGAGGCTGGCCTAATTCATTCATTGGGAACTTTAGCTTTAACCGACATAGATCATGTGATCATCATGAAATCCAGTGTCTCCCCCACACCGAAAAGAGGTGGAATCACCGGCCAAAGTGATCTAATAACATGCTAGCGTACATGGGAATTTAACCACGCCAGATCCCTATATTGGCAGTATAGGTTCGAAGACTAGGAGATATAAGGAGACCCATACCCGGCAAGCCGGACAGTCTCATCTAATGAGAGTTACGTGAACCTCCGCCCTTCCCGAAAGAAGGCATCACCGCTCATAGCTAGTCTATCGGTGCTCAGTATAAAGTTCCATTACATTCATCTCATACGTCATGGAAGTTGGCTTCTAGTATGAGGACATCATAGCTCATTAGATGATTTCTCATCGCATCATTCGTATTGAGTGTGTTAAGCTCAATACTCTCATTAGAGTGTTCATAGAGACTTGTCTCTTCATTATCTTACACCCTCATAGGTGAGTACGTGTTGGTAACATTTACTTAGGCTCATTTGAGATTACTCTCATCATTTACATTAGCCTCATATCATGTTGTCACCACATTCATTATCATTAGCACCTTTGCTTTTTCATAGTTACTCACCTCTTATTATGTGAATGTTAACTTCATCATTTCATTGTTCATCTCATCATATGCCAATGCAAAGCCATTTAGTGTATTTACACTCATACTTAACCCTTCTAGGGTTCATCATTTCATTTCATACATCTTAGGTTAACTTATTTTTGAACGTATGTTAGACTTATGAGTCTATACACAAAGCCATGAGGCTTCATTCGTAGTTTGTTAAGTAATTCTTACATTCCTAAGATTATGTAGTACAAGACTTATGTATCTTGTATTTATGCCAAGATCTTGAATTAGATCTAAGTAGGTGGCATTTATTCTTGTACGTTTTGTTCACGTATGATTTATGTATCAATACGGAAGTTTGGTCAAGGAATCCCAAGTCTTGAATCAATTGGATATCATTTACATTTTTAATCAATTTTATTCTAATATTCATAACATTTAATTCTAAGTCAGATCACAATATTTACTTTGAAGGCTTACTTTTCTATTTTAAATTACTCTTACATTGGCCGATGGGTTGTGGGTTCAAGCCCCCACAACCCCATTTTCGTTTTTCTTTTATTTGTTTCGGCCTATGGGAGACTTTGGGACCCGAGGTCGAGTCCCCTCAGCCACACTAAAATTCTCCTTTATTTTCCTTTCCCTTCCATTCGCTTAAGGCCGAGAGGTTGTGGGTTCGAACCACCACAACCTCTTTATTTTATTCTCCCTTTTAAGAGTTGACTGATTGAGTTGACTGTGAGCTTGTGGGGTCGAATCCCCACAGTCTCATTTCATTTTTATCTTATTTTTATCTCCCTCATCCGCATAGAGGTCGTGGGTTCGATTCCCATGCCTCTCATAATTTTTCTTTATTTTTCCTTTTCCTTGGTTTCTAACCGAGAGGGTGTGTGTTCGAGTCCCACCCCTCTCATTTCTTATTTTCTTTTATTTTCACACTTATTTCCCAGCCAAGATACGGTTCGAATCCCCCTCACCATACAAATTTTCCTTCTTTAATTTTTTGGGGATTTTAAAGGGGAGAGGTCTCGGGTTCGACCCTCAATGACCTCACCTATTTTTCTTTATTTTTCTTAACCTTCTAATCAGCTTAATTTGGCAGAGATATATCAACATAATGCTGGAAATTTAAGGCAACTTCATTACTCATTTTTATCTCCATTTGTTCGTGAATTTATAGAGCAACACATAGTTCATTTGGTGTATTCTTTAATACATTTTTTTTTTACGAATTCTTACCCAAGATGTTTACTCCTCAATTCAGCCACACTTCATGTCACATGAACATCACAATTTACTTCAATTGGTGTACATAAAACAACATACAAAACATTAACTACTCCAAGCCTCTAGGCCGAGACTCCAACACGCCATACATTGCTCTTAATTCGAACACACACATGGTTTGTCTTTTCATAAATTAACGTACATCCAACACATTAACATTTAACACAAACGTCACATAATCCTAAGTCTACCAGCATTCATACCAACCTACATTCGTTGGGAGCTAATGACAGGGAGCATGAAATGGGGAACAATCCTAGTTTCGAAATAGAATTATATGAGTCTTAAGGGTCTCTTGGGAAAGGGACCAAGAGTAAGAAAACCCATACCTTTGTTTTCTTGTTAAATGTTCAGAATGCTGCCCAAGAACTCCTCCACAAATCAGTCCACACACCCAAAGTCACACCTTACCCGACTAGTGTAGTACGTTTTGCTTAACGCTACCGGATTGCTTTCTCTTTTATGTTTCTATCTTTCAAGTTCTTGATGAACTTTTGCCTTTACTTGGTTTTTCTTTTTCTGATTGTTTTATCACGTTTGCAGCCAAGAAAATAGAGTGAAAGAGAGAGATATTAACGTGCAAAGAGAATGGGAGATAGGAGATAGTGGTCTAGTAGAAATAGGACTTTGTGGGTAGGACTTAGTCAAATTAATAATTAATTAAAATTAATAAAAATTTGATTTCTTTTTCCTAAATCAGCTAATATTAATTAATTATTAAAAATTAAGTTAACAAATTACAATAAAAGCAAGTTAAATATTGCTTCTAGTGGTGCTCGAACCCGAGTGACCCCATTTGCGAGAAATGGGTCAATTTGGGTTGCCCCACCCGAAATACCTTAATTAAATTAATTAATTAATTAATTCCTTGGGGTAATTACAATATTACCCTTGGCTTGGAAAAGACCATTTTACCCTTGGACTCTCAAAACTTAAGATTTCTTCTCTTTAGTCCGGTAAAAACTCTTTCAATTAAATCTTCGTTTTCGCGAGCCTCACATGGTTGGTTCCAATCTTTTCAAGCTCAATTAACTCCCCAAGTTACTTGGCTTGGTCGTAGTAAGGGTTCTGAGGTCTGGTTCTATGCGTATCAATACGTGTGGACCTTGGTCTAAGCACAAGCATTTTTGAAACATAAGTCTTGATCCTATTCATTTTAGGGTTGTTACATTATCCCCCCCTTAGGAACATTCGTCCCCGAATGACACTACTACTTCATGTTGTAATGCCAGTCAAATCATAACAAAAGCACTATTCAGAGTCAATCAATAGCAACAAAATACGGGGAGGTAAGGAAGTATAGGTTTAAGAGTATAAAGTCTAACCTCAAAAGCTGAACAGGTGAGGGTAGCGAGCCCTCATGTCGGCCTTAGCTTCCCACGTAGCACCCTCAACAAGATGATTTCTCCACAATACTTTCACTATGGCAACCTCCTTGTTCCTCAGCCGCTTGACCTGTCTGTCTAAGATCTCAGCCGGTACCTCCTCATAAGACAAGTCTTCATCAACCCCCAAACCTTCAACAGGTTAGATTGATGCTGGATCACCTAGGCACTTCTTCAACATAGATACATGAAAAACTGGATGGACAGAAACTAACTCTGCGGGCAATGCCAACTCATACGCCACCTCACCCACATGCTGTAGGATCTCATATGGCCCAACATATCTCGGACTCAGCTTCCCTTTCCTACAAAATCTCATCACCCCTTTCATAGGCGATATTTGTAAGTAAACCTGGTCACCAACATCAAACTCTAAGGGTCGCTTTATGTTATCGGCATATGACTTCTGCCGACTGTACGCAGTAGTCAACCTGTCCCTAATCGTTCTGACCTTCTCTAAGGCTTCATGAATGATCTCCGGCCCCAAAATGTATGACTCTCCAACCTCGAACCACCCAACTGGAGATCTACACCTCCTACCATACAGTGCCTCAAACGGTGCCATCCCAATGTTGGAGTGATAGCTATTATTATACGAGAACTCTATGAAAGGCAGATGGTCATCCCAGTTACCCTTGAAGTCAATCACACACGCCCTCAACATATCCTCCAATGTCTGTATGGTGCGCTCTGCCTGCCCATCTGTCGTAGGGTGAAAGGCAGTGCTAAGCTTCACCTGCGTGCCCAAGCTCTTCTGGAAAGATCTCCAGAAATGAGAAGTAAACTGAGCTCCTCTTACTGAAATAATAGACAAGGTAATCCCATGCCATCTGACAATCTCATCAATGTAGAGCCTCGCATAATCCTCGGCTCTGTAAGTAGACTTCACAGGGATAAAGTGGGCGGACTTAGTCAATCTGTCCACAATAACCCATATAGAGTCATGCTGCCTCATAGTCCTCGGAAGCCCAACCACGAAGTCCATATTAATGGCCTCCCATTTCCAAGTCGAAACCTCAATAATCTGCGTCAGACCACCAAGCTTAAGATGCTCTGCCTTAACCTACTGACAATTAGGACACTTGGCCACATATTCTGCAATGTCCTTCTTCATTCCATCCCACCAATAAATCTGCTTGAGATCATGATACAAATTGGTGGAACCTGGATGTATAGAATATCTGGAACCATGGGCCTCTGCAACAATCCTGGTCCGCAAAAATCACCCACATCTGGCACACACAGCCTGTCCTGATATCTAAGTATGCCATCACCTCCCAAAGCGAAAGACTCATTCATCTTCAGCAGCACTGAGTCCTTCAACTCCATCAACACGGGATCTAGATGCTGACCCTGCTTGACTTCAACTACCAAGGATGATTCAGAACTAGGATGAACTGAAACATCCCCACTAGTGGAGTCAACCAAACGCACACCCAGTCTGGTCTGTCTGTGTACATATTTTACCAGCTCCCTCTTTTCATCCTCAACGTGAGCTGTACTTCCCATGCTCATCCTGCTCAAAGCATCAGCTACAACATTAGCCTTACCTGGATGATAGTGCATATTCATGTCATAATCCTTTAACAACTCCAAACATCTCCGCTGACGTAGATTCAACTCCCTCTGTGTGAACACGTAATGGAGACTTTTATGGTCTGTGAACACATCCACATGCACTCTATACAGATAATGCCTCCACAGCTTCAGTGCAAATACCACAGCTGCCAACTCCAGGTCATGAGTGGGATAATTCTTCTCATCAACCTTGAGTTGTCTAGATGCATAGGCTATCACCTTACCAACCTGCATAAGAACACAACCCAAACCAACCCTAGATGCATCATAATAAATAGTGTAGTTCTCACCACACTTAGGCAAAGTAAGCACCGGGGCTGAAGTGAGTCTGTCCTTGAGCTCCTGGAAACTCTTCTCACAAGTATCCGTCCAAATGAACTTGGCTTTCTTCTTAGTCAAAGCTGTCAATGGGGCAGCAATGGAAGAAAAGCCCTCCACAAACCTGCGATAGTAACCAGCCAATCCCAAAAAGCTACGGATGTCAGTAAGAGTAAGAGGTTTTGGCCAGTTCTTCACAGCCTCAGTCTTTCTGGGATCCACCTCCACGCCCTGATCGGACACAACATGACCCAGGAAGGTCACTGATCTCAGCCAGAATTCACATTTGCTGAATTTGGCATACAACTGATGATGTCTAAGTACCTGCAAGGTTAGTCTCAAATGCTGTTCATGCTCTTCCTTGGTCTTAGAGTAGATGAGAATGTCACCAATGAATACTATGAGGAAAGAGTCAAGGTATTCACGAAAGACCTTGTTCATGAGGTCCATAAATGCAGAAGGTGCATTCGTGAGACCAAATGACATGACTAAAAACTCATAGTGACCATAGCGGGTACGAAAGGCTGTCTTTGGGATATCTCCATCCCTAACCCTAAGCTGAAGATACCCTGAACGAAGATCAATCTTAGAGAAGAAACTAGACCCTTGGAGTTGATCAAACAGATCATCTATTCTAGGGAGTGGATACTTATTCTTTATAGTGACTTTGTTGAGCTGCCGATAATCGATACACATTCTAAGGGTTCCATCCTTCTTCTTTACAAACAACACTGGAGCGCCCCACGGGGATATGCTTGGTTGAATGAAACCCTTGTCAGTGAGATCTTTTAACTGCAGCTTTAACTCTTTGAGTTCCGCTGGAGCCATTCTGTAAGGAGGAATTGAGATTGGTTTAGTATCGGGTTCTAAATCGATACCAAAGTCAATCTCTCGAAGGGGAGGGATTCCAGGTAAATCATCAGGGAACACATCTAAGAACTCATTCACTACAGGTACTGAGTCTATGGAAGGAATGTCATGATTCAAATCATTAACACTCACAAGATGACACAATAACCCCTTGGACATCATTTTATTGGCCTTAAGGTTAGAAATCAAGGGGTTAGGATGACTCGAATTGTACCCCTCCCAGACTAACTCTTCTTCATTTGGAAAGCTAAATCTCACCACTCTACTACGACAGTCCAAGCAAGCATAACAACTGTGAAGCCAATCCATGCCAAGAATAACATCAAAATCATGCATGGGTAACTCAACCAGGTTTGCACACATACTTTTACCACTCACAACTATTGGGCAATCTTTGTATACTCTATCAGTTCTTACATTCTCTCCTAAAGGTGTACTAACCACTATAGGATCATGTAGAACTTCAGGCAATACCTCAAAAGTAAGAGCAAGCAGAGGAGTTCCAAAGGAAAGTGTAGACCCTGGATCAAGTAAAGCATAAACAGAAGTTGAGAATACTTGCAGCATACCTGTGACCACATCAGCGGACTTCTCCTGTTCTTCTCTGCCCTTCAGGGCATAGAACCTGTTCCTCTTAGGAGGCTCGGCTGCTGCTGCACCCTGTGGATTAGGCCTAGGCTGAATATTACCTCCAGCCTGACCTCTGTTCTGTGGGCAGTCTCTGACCATGTGTCCACTCTTACCACAACCGAAGCAGGCATTAGTGCCTGTACTCTCCACTGTGAGCTCGGACACACTTAGCACAATTCTTCTTAGTACGCTGCATCTCACCTCCATTTCCCTTCTTGGGCTCAGGTCTGCCTCCTTTAGGTGTAGTACCCCTCTGAGGATTAGAATTCCCAGAACTCTGTTGCCCCTTTTTGAACCTTGGCTGCTCACGAACGCCAAAGTTATTCCTGTGGCCTCCATGACTGGGTCCTGCCTGGTCTTGAGGCCTGGGCCTCCTAGCATCACGAACACCTCTTTTCCTGCGACTGTCCTCTACCTGCGGGACATGCACCATTAACCTGGAAAGATCCATATTATTATGGAGCATAGCAGATCGACACTCCTCCTCCAGGTCTCCATTGATTCCTGTAAGGAACCTGCTTATCTCATCCCTGCTGTTAGAAACCAGGGAAGTAGCATACCTGGATGATTTCAACAAAACTCAGTATTCTCCTCATTCTTGCTATTAAATACTAGAGAAAGTAACATACCTTGATAGCTTAACAAACTTCAGGGAATACTCCCTAACTGTCATATAGACTTGTTTAAGGTTGATGAACTCCTCAACCTTGGCTTCCCTCATCTCTCTGGGAAAGAATCTCTCCAGAAATGTTGTCTTGAACAACTCCGATGTGACTGGCACTCCTCCTAAAACACGGCTATCTTGCCACATCTTGCACCAAGTCTGTGCAACATCCTTGAGCTGATAGGAAGCCAGCTCAGCCTTCTCAATATCAGTGGCCCCCATAGCCACCAGGATCTTATGAATCTCATCCACAAACTCCTGGGGATCCTCTGATGTCCTAGACCCGGTGAAAATAGGAGGATTCATCCTCGTGAAATCCATTAGTCTGTCAGCCATGCTACAAACCGGTGGGTTCTCCCTCTGAACATCCTGTCGGTTGACCTGGGCAGTCATAGCCTGGGCCTGCATAGTAATGGCCTGTGCCATTTGGGCCAGAGATGCCCGCACCTCAGCATCAGTCAACCCAGCTGGGTTAACTGGTATGGCCACTCCTTCAGCTGGAGCCTGGGGTAGATCCTGATTACCCCTAGCAGCTGCTCCACCTCTCCTCTGACCAAATCCTCTCCTAGTGTTCATTCTCTGGAAAAACAAAAAGGATTGATGTTAGACACGCTCGTAACACCAAGAATTTAGACATTCAGAAAAGCACGATAAGATCAGAAGAAGGGAAACTTTCCTACGCATCCTGCAGTCTCTAATCCAGTATAGTGCTGCACTTCACTACCATGACTTAGAAACTACTTAATGTGGTTGATGTGAACTTATTAGTTTTGTAATTTAACCTAGTGCTCTGATACCAACTTTGTCACGACTGGAATCTAGACCCAGACGAGACCGGCATCGTTGACCTCTCAGAGGTCGCAGACAAGCCTACTTACGTCATTCTTACTTTACATAGGTTAATTTTAGCGGAAAATTTGAAACTTTTTATTTCTAAATATTCTTATAAAAACATTCTCATTAATACGTAATTGTTCACCATCAACCATCTAACATTAAGAGATAAGCAACTGAAAGAAATAATTCAATTCTTATAAAGCGTATAATTGCCAAAATGGCACCAATACATAATCTGAATAAAAGCAGGAAAGAAACGCTAGTGGAACATGCTCCACTAGCTCAACTCTAAAACTAAGCTAGAATATAAAACAGTAGCATCCTCGAAGACATGAGGACCTACCAAAACCGGATGAATGCTGGACGTCCGGATAACTGCAACGATGATCCTGTAGCTCTATCGTCCACCTGTTCCTGCACCTAAAATAGTAGAGTTTGTATAGGGTTAGTACACACTTGTACTAAGTATGGGTATATGCAAGCACACACCAAGGACATGCATGAGAAAGAATAGCTCTTTCCTAACAACGTGATTTTTGGAAGTCAAGTCAGTAGACTTGCCAAATTGGGATTAGGAAAGTTTCCAAATTTGGATTAGGAAAGTAAATGATCTTTCCAAATTTGGATTAGGAAAGTCAGTGAGCTTTCCAGATTTGGAATAGGAAAGTTATGCCATGAGAATAACATACATCATCATACTTTTCACATTTGCACACAGCACATAACATTTACACATAGCACATATCATATAACATACAATACATTTTGCATGTAGCACATAACTTCTTTCATATCATTCATTCATATGCCATGAGACCTTGGAATCATGGACTTTGACATTAAGACTTTCCAAAATGAGTGCTCAACATATGGGACCTCAACTAGGAAGTCTTCATTAGCAAACACAGAGTCTGCTTTGTTCATTCATACGTACTCCATTTCATTTCATTCATAGACTAGTGTAAACACCAGTTATACCTAGGATATAGTTTAAGACTTTGATTAGGTTCATTGTGCAATGACCAAGAATGACCTAATGTCATTACTTGAATCTAACTCACCTTTTGATTATCCTATCCTTACACCTTTGGTATCATTCATTTCATTATGTGCATCATTTGAGGCTGGCCTCATTCATTCATTGGGAACTTTAACTTTAACCGACATAGATCATGTGAGAATCATGAAATCCAGTGTCTCCCCCACATCGAAAAGAGGTGGAATCACCGGCCAAAGTGATCCAATAACATGCTAACGTACATGGGAATTTAACCCCGCCATATCCCTACATTGGCAGTATAGGTTCGAAGACTAGGAGATATAAGGAGTCCCATACCCGGCAAGCCGGACAGTCTCATCTCATGAGAGTTACGTGAACCTCCGCCCTTCCCGAAAGAAGGCATCACCGCTCATAGCTAGTCTATCGGTGCTCAGTATAAAGTTCCATTACATTCATCTCATACTTCATGGAAGCTGGCTTCTAGTATGAGGACATCATAGCTCATTAGATGATTTCTCATCGCATCATTCGTATTCAGTGTGTTAAGATCAATACTCTCATTAGAGTGTTCATAGAGACTTGTCTCTTCATTATCTTACACCCTCATAGGTGAGTACGTGTTGGTAACATTTACTTAGGCTCATTTGAGATTACTCTCATCATTTACATTAGCCTCATATCATGTTCTCACCACATTCATTATCATTAGCACCTTTGCTTTTTCATAGTTACTCACCTCTTATTATGTGAATGTTAACTTCATTATTTCATTGTTCATCTCATCATATGCCAATGCACTTGGCCATTTAGTGTATTTACACTCATACTTAACCCTTCTAGGGTTTATCATTTCATTTCATACATCTTAGGTTCACTTATTTTTGAACGTATGTTAGACTTATGAGTCTATAAACACAAGCCATGAGGCTTCATTCGTAGTTCGTTAAGTAATTCTTACATTCCTAAGATTATGTAGTACAAGACTTATGTATCTTGTATTTATGCCAAGATCTTGAATTAGATCTAAGTAGGTGGCATTTATTCTTGTACGTTTTGTTCACGTATGATTTATGTATCAATACGGAAGTTTGGTCAAGGAATCCCAAGTCTTGAATCAATTGGATATCATTTACATTTTTAATCGATTTTATTATAATATTCATAACATTTTAATTCTAAGTCAGATCACAATATTTACTTTGAAGGCTTACTTTTCTATTTTAAATTTCTCTTACATTGGCCGATGGGTTGTGGGTTCAAGCCCCCAACCCCATTTTCGTTTTTCTTTTATTTGTTTCGGCCTATGGGAGAATTTTGGGACCCGAGGTCGAGTCCCCTCAGCCACACTAAAATTCTCCTTTATTTTCCTTTCCCTTCCATTCGCTTAAGGCCGAGAGGTTGTGGGTTCGAACCCCCACAACCTCTTTATTTTATTCTCCCTTTTAAGAGTTGACTGATTGAGTTGACTGTGAGGTTGTGGGGTCGAATCCCCACAGCCTCATTTCATTTTTATCTTATTTTTATCTCCCTCATCCGCATAGAGGTCGTGGGTTCGATTCCCACGCCTCTCATAATTTTTCTTTATTTTTCCTTTTCCTTGGTTTCTAACCGAGAGGGTGTGGGTTCGAATCCCACCCCTCTCATTTCTTATTTTCTTTTATTTTCACACTTATTTCCCAGCCAAGATACCGTTAGAATCCCCCTCACCATACAAATTTTCCTTCTTTAATTTTTGTGGGATTTTAAAGGGGTCAGGTCTCGGGTTCGACCCTCAATGACCTCACCTATTTTTCTTAACCTTCTAATCAACTTAATTTGGCAGAGATAGATCAACATAATGCTGGAAATTTAAGGCAACTTCATTACTCATTTTTACCTCCATTTGTTCGTGAATTTATAGAGCAACACATAGTTCATTTGGTGCATTCTTTAATACATTTTTTTTACGAATTCTTAACCAAGATGTTTACTCCTCAATTCAGCCACACTTCATGTCACATGAACATCACTATTTACTTCAATTGGTGTACATAAAACAATAAACAAAACATTAACTACTCCAAGCCTATAGGCCGAGACTCAAACACGCCATACATTGCTCTTAATTAGAACACACACATGGTTTGTCTTTTCATAAATTAACGTACATCCAACACATTAACATTTAACACAAACGTCACATAATCCTAAGTCTACCAGCATTCATACCAACCTACATTCGTTGGGAGCTAATGACAGGGAGCATGAAATGGGGAACAATCCTAGTCTCGAAATAGAATTATCTGAGTCTTAAGGGTCTATTGGGAAAGGGACCAAGAGTAAGAAAACCCATACCTTTGTTTTCTTGTTAAATGTTCAGAATGCTGCCTAAGAACTCCTCCACAAATCAGTCCACACACCCAAAGTCACACCTTACCCGACTAGTGTAGTATGTTTTGCTTAACGCTACCGGATTGCTTTCTCTTTTGTGTTTCTATCTTTCAAGTTGTTGATTAACTTTTGCCTTTACTTGGTTTTTCTTTTTCTGATTGTTTTATCACGTTTGCAGCCAAGTTAAATCTTGCTTCTAGTGGGGATCGAACCCGAGTGACCCATTTGCGAGAAATGGGTCAATTCGGGTTGTCCCACCCAAAATACCTTAATTAAATTAATTAATTAATTAATTAATTAATTCCTCGGCGTAATTACAATATTACCCTTGGCTTGGAAAAGACCATTTTACCCTTGGACTCTCAAAACTTAAGATTTCTTCTTTTTAGTCCGGTAAAAACTCTTTCAATTAAATCTTCGTTTTCCTCGAGCCTCACATGGTTGGTTCCAACCTTTCCAAGCTCAATTAACTCCCCATGTTACTTGGCTTGGTCGTAGTAAGGGTTCTGAGGTCTGGTTTTACGCGTATCAATACGTTTGGACCTTGGTCTAATCACAAGCATTCTTGAAACATAAGTCTTGATCCTATTCATTTTTAGGGTTGTTACAAAGACCAACCTACAAGGGTCACCACTTTTGTGTGGAACATTCCAATAAACCATTCCTAGGTACTATCTAAGCACTTCCTCCATTGACATTTAAATTAAAGCTTAAAAGACACTAACAACTTCAAAGTAGGTCAACCTCAATTATCTCCTTCTCTTCAAGAGCTAAGGAGTACATACCATACATCCCCCTAAGTCACCTTAAGGTAATGATACTTCCCACTTATGGAATAAAATTACTTTTTCCCCTTTTTACCACTCTTATAATAAGTTCATAAAGGGAACCATTAACTAGTCATAAGGGTTCTCCCATTAATTAGCATACCTCATAATCACCTTACAAGGCTCAACACACTATCTCCCATTCTTAGGATCAAACCTATACAAAAGGTTCCAATCCACACAAGGACAACTATAAAGCATTTCACATATACAAAGACAACATTCATCTTTCTCACTATTCACCACATTCTCTAAGACTTTTAAAGCCTACATCATAACATCATGCTACCATCCTACCTAATCATAAGGCATTCCATCATTCCATGGGGAACTCCATTCAAGCATAACAACTACTAACAAGGTATAAGCATACCGTATCATAAATCATCTCAACATAACATCTCATTCCTCATAAACCGTCTATATCCATAAATGGCACCATATCCATATATATTAAGTTCACCTTCACACATGCTCATCAACCATAAAACCAAGGTAGATATCAAAAACTCACCTTTTCTCTCTCAAGCATTGAGAAATCATCCCTTCGAAGCAATCACATCTAAAAGACCACCGGACAAGGAACATAAGAGAGATAGATCTTATAGCATTAAGTTCTATGGCATGACATGAGAATACTGAAGAAGGGAAACTCTATCGTTTGATAGCCTCCCATATCATTTGATGTGTTGCGACTCACTACCAAGGATACGAGACTCTACTAGACGTGGCAACACGAGACATTGAAACCTAAGGACAAAACAGAAAACCTTATGCTCTGATACCAAGTTTGTAAAGACCCAAAGTACCCCCTAGTAGTTAGAGCACTCTTAGATTGCCACACGGCGTCGTCGACCTCTCGGAGTTCTAAGCCCTTAGACATATTTCATTGCATAATCATAATAAAAATAGCGGAAACTTTAAAACTTTTCATAGCACATCATATGTTAGAACATTACTTCATATATATATATATATATATATATATATATATATATATATATATATATATATATATATATATATATATATATATATATCATAATACATAGTTAGACTCTAAGTCTCGTTTCCATCTTAAGACACAACTCAATGGAATCGAATAGGGACACGGCTGCTATAACATAAAATATAAACCTAAGCTATTAGATCAACTTAAAGAAACATCTTGACATAGGAAACCCTTGCATCATAATGGTTTCTTTACTTGAATTTGGGAGATCTATCCAAGATCTTCACTTTAGGAGACATCCTCTAGCCATCACCACCTACAGTATATGTAAAAATATGAAGAAGAATGGTATTAGTACAAGAATGCACTATGTATGGCAACCATGCAAAAACATGCATTTAAAGAGGACATTTCCTTGGAAATCATGCAACATGTCTTTTTAGGTAACTTCATGAACATAAGCACATATAAGATCAATATAGTTCACGTACATCATATAGACATGGGTAATACTCATAATAGCACATCAACCCATTTATCATACTGATAAGCATATTCAATACATAGCATACATTACCTCTTTTTTATTTTACTTCTTTTCTTAAGTATCTGTCAAGTGTACCTAGTGCAATGTATCACCTTGAGGTCACATTACAATAGTCTTTCATAATATGATGCATAACACAACCACATATGTTCACAAAGTCATAAGCACATCAAGGATATAAACTTCACATAAGGACCATCACCTAAGACAACTCCTAAGTCACACTAGTGCAATGTGTAGGTAACATCACATAATGCTACTTCCACCAAGTGTACCAAATAAGTCACCCTAGACTAAGCATAACATATTCAAAAAGTCATAACATATCCACTTACAACTAGATATAAGGCCACATACTTCATATCATCATATAAGGACTCATCATACTTCATAACATCATAGGAAGACTCATCATACTTCATACACTTTAGTCATAGACTTACTTAGTTCATATAATAAGTAAACCACCCTTAGAACACCCTCATAAGTTTACTTGTGCAATGTACACATGGAGTCCCCTACCCCCACATATACTAAGTAAACTCATTAGAAGCCACAAGTGTAATTCACATGCATAGTCATAATTCATATCTTAACATAACAAGGTCACTTAACATGAATTCATACATGTCATACATTAAATAAGTCTTTACTTCATAAGGGTCTCCAATCCTATCCTTTCTTGAAGTCATTGACTGCAATGTATATATAGGGTACATAGTCCTCCCATACCAAGTACACTCTTCAAGGAATTTAGATTAGAGTCCATATTCTTATCTTAGTTAATTATTAACCTTCAGGAGACATATCCATAACCGACATAGACCATGTGAGCTACATGAAATCCGGTGTTCTACTCCCACACTGAAAAAAGAGGGTTAACACTTGCCTAAGGTGCAACTATTCGTACATAGCTTATCTAGGTGGATACACTCAGCTAGAGTCCTATGTGGGCTCATAGTTAAGGGACAAAGAGATTGCTTCTAGAAACCTTGACTTACTAACATTAGGGTTTCCATCTCATGAGACAACATATACTTTTGGAATCCACACTACTAGTCGTACGTGAAGAAACCCATGTGGGAGGCCGAACATACTAACGTGAGACCTCCATCTCATTTACATGCCCTTTCGGTGCTAAGCAATAACTCCCTTTGTAAACATCATTAAGCCTTTGGATAACATTAGTTCATAAATAATAGGCCTTAGGGACTTACACCCTCATATATCATATAGCTCAAAAGTATCTAGGATGAGAATTCTACATTCATCATAGAACCTACATTATGTAAGAATGTCCTTTAACATAATCATATCATATTCTTACATGCATGTGTGTGTTTACATATATGTGAGATCTACTTTTACATAATCACCTTTAGGAACACATGTTCATAACTTCATAAATCATATACTTTACATGCATAGAAATAGGTAATGATGCATAGGATAACTATCCTTTCTTTAGTCGTCATGAATCTATCCTACTCATAGATATGCATGAAATGTGTGTGTACATGTAAAACATTCTTCAAGTTTCAAGTCATACAAACATATAGAGTATTGAGGACTATGGAATACACATACTCACATTACGTCATAGGAGACAAGTACATATTCAACAATAGAATATAAGACTCCTAGCATACTTTGATCACACACTCATATAGGGTTCATATGGGTAGGGGCCATGCTACAAGAATATTCTTCATCATTAGCCATATAGACCATACCTAACCCTAAAATTATCATCACACATATACGTATATCATCATCTCAACACCTAGATTAAACAAGTATTTTAGAGGAATATACACAAGACATTACATAACATCAATTCACTTAGACATGATATTAGAATCAAGGCTAAATCCTTCAACTTCCTAACATAGAAATCATCATATCAATTCATATTGAATCTAATACCTTCAAGGTCATAATCAATACACATAAACATGTACAAGAATGTAAACACCGCCACCAAAGGTGGACCATACCAATCAACATATTTCAATGTATATTCTAAGCTAATTAGAAAAAATAAGTAAACTTACAAAATCTCAGAGATAATGATCATCTTTGATCATTACTCCACAATTAACATTCAATTGATATAGAAAGTAACAGTAATAAGCAATTCAATACAATCTAATCACAATTATATAAATATCAAGTCAAGACCACAAGACCCACATTATAGGCAAATTTGAGAAATTAGGAGGATCATGGGTTCTTCATAAATTGGATAGAAATTCATCATAAAATACGTAGATAAACATATATTCATCATTAGAATGATTTCGAAATCAATTTGAGAATGAGCTCATGGCTAGATTGAAAGATAGGATTTTTGACATAGAATTCATGTTTAGAAAACCTTTGAAAGGACTCCATAGATAAATGGTTATCCTTGGATGAAGGATCACCATAGCTTATAGATTAAAAATCACATGAACATCATAGAAGAAATATCCAACAATCCAACTCCATAGCTTGTTGTTGAGCTTGGTCTTCAATGGGAGTTTTGGGATTTTTGAAAGAGAAGAGAACTTTAGAAATTTGATTTCTTAATGGGTATTGGGGTTTTTGCTTGGGAAATGGTTTTAAAAAGTCCTAAAATCAGTTAATAAAACGTCCCTCAAGTTACCAAAACACCCCACACGAATTGGGGCTCTTAGACATGTCAAAATTGACTTAAAACGACGCAACTGGATCAGGGAGTGGACTGAGCGTCGCGGAGCAGCCTCCCCATTCTGCACAAAATAAAATTTGAGGCAGTGAGGTGCGTACTAGATGTGAACAGTAAGAACTAGCATTCTTATTAAGGTTCCACTGACTCAAGGAATAGGGCATTTTGGCGCGTCGCGAGAGCAACGTCCAATTCTTGCTCCTGCATGTTGCCTTGTGTAGCCTCTTGTCAAAGGTTTGGGTCCTCCTTGGGGCCCCTTTGGGTGGTCCCCGGGGAGTTGTACTCGTACGTTTTGACCCTTAACATGTATATTAAGGTAATAGGGTCAACTACACTTCTTCGCAACTCCAAACAACACATAAAATCAAGCCAAATATACAATGACTCACTAGCACATCTAAAGACCAACTTTCGAATGTCTTGGACGTTCTTGGACGTTTGACCTCCAAATAACTTTAAATCTATTGTTAAAGCTATAAAACACTTTATTAACATGTTATTAACCATTTTAGGCACATTTGAGTCTCTATATACCTTAGTATATTTTTAGGGTTGTTAGAATGAGGATCATGCTAATCACTTCCGGTAGGTTTTACAAATTATTCGTGATTGTAATTTGTATGCAAAGTACTGGAAATGTGAGTTCTGGTTGAAATGTGTGGCATTCATAGTTCATATTGTATCCGGTGAAGGAATAAGGGTTGATAACCAGAAGATAGAAGCCGTGAAAAACTGGCCAAGACCTACAATGCCTACGGATATCCATAGTTTTTTTGGATTGCCAAGTTATTACGGAAGGTTTGTTGAAGAATTTCTTCCATTCCTGAACCCTTAACAAAGATAACACACATATAAACAAAGTTTCAGTGGAGTGATGAGTGTGAAAGAAGATTCCATGAGCTAAAGAGTAAATTAACTTCTACACCTATATTGGTACTTCCAGAACACACAGAAGGCTATGCAGTGCATTGTGATGCTTTAGGAGTGGTCTTAGATTATGTATTGATGAAGCATGGTAAAGTTATAGCTTATGTCTCATGGGAGCTGCGGCCACATGAGAAAAATTATTCAACCCATGATCTAGAGCTAGCAGCAGTTGTGTTTGCTTTGAAGATATAGCTCCACTACTAGTATGGAGTTCATGTTTACATATACACTGATCACAAGAGTTTGCAATATATATTTAAGCAAAAGGACTTAAATCCGAGGAATAGAAGATGGCTGGAGCTATAAAAAGATTATGACATTGATATCATGTATCATCCCGGTAAAGCAAATGTAGTAGTTGATGCTTTAAGCATTAAAATATTAGCAAGCACTTATGGGCAGTCTGTGGAAAGACAAAGAATAACTAAGGATCTATGCCAACTAGCTATCTTGGGGGTTTGACTTTTTGAATCTCAGACGAAGGGGTTATTGTTAAAAATGCCGCAGAATCCTCATTAGTAGTGGAGTGAAAGAGAAGCATGACACTGATCCTATTCTTTTACAGCTTAAGAAGAATGTACAACATGGTATGACAAAGGCATTTGAGCTCACGCAAGAGGGAGTACTTTGATGTCAAAGCAGATTGTGTGTACCTAATATAGATGAACTAAGAAAGAGGATCATCATAAGAGAACATCATTCAACATACTCTGTTCATCCGAGGTCAACTAAAATGTATTATCAATTGAAAGAAATGTATTGGTGGAGGGGCATGAAGAAGAGCATTGCAGAATTCATGGCTCAATGTCCAAATTATCAACAGGTAAAACTAGAAGACCAGAAGCCCGGAGGTTATATACAGTGTATAGAACTTCCAATTTGGAAATGGGAAATGATCAACATAGATTTTGTCACTGGTTTGCCTCGCTCATTCCGGAAGTTTTACTCCATATGGGTAATAATTGACAAACTCAGCAAAGAAGCGCACATCTTGCCAGTGAAGACTACTTATATAGCAGAAGAGTATGCGAGGTTGTAAATTAAAGAGATAGTTTAAGTACATGTAGTGACAATCGTTATAATATCTGATAGAGTAGCTCAGTTCATTGCAAAATTTTGGAAGTCATTTCAAAAGAGTTTGGGAACAAAAGTGAATTTAAGTATATCCTTCCACCCTCAAATGGATGGCCAGGCAGAATGGAAAATTCAAACACTTGAGGATATGTTGCGAGTTTGTATATTATATTTCAAGGGTAGCTGGGATGATCACCTACCACTTATCAAATTTTCTTATAACAATAGCTACCATTAGAATATTAAAATGGCAGCTTATGAATCTGTATATGGTAGAAAGTGTAGATCACCATTGGATGGTTCGAAACAAGTTAAATTGCCTTACTTGGGCCACATCTTGTTCATCAAGCTATGGAAAAGTCAAAGTGATACAACAACGGCTAGAAACAGCTCAAAGTCGACATAAATCATATGCGGATGTTAGAAGAAGAGGACTACAATTTTCTATAGGGGATTAGGTGTTCTTGAAGGTGTCTTCAATGAAAGGGGTAAAGAGGTTTTGTAAAAAGGCAAAGTTGAGTCAACACTATGTAGGTCCAGATAAGATTATTCGAAAACTAGTCCAAGTAGCCTATTAGTTAGAGCTACCACAAGAGCTTTCATCAGTTCATCCGGTGTTTCATGTCTATATGCTTCGATAATGCATAGGTGACCCATCTCGTATTACTCCTACTAAAGATGTACAAGTTACGGGAGATCTCACTTATGAAGAGGTACTCATTGATATTTTGGCGACAAGCTCGGAAGTTAAGAAATAAAGAAGTAGCTTCTATAAAAGTACTATGGAGGAACCAACAAGTAGAAGAATTTACATGGGAAGCAAAAGAAGCAATGAAATTGAAGTATCCTCACCTCTTCCATACTGATAAGAAAGATCAAAATGTTGAGTGGAGGCATTTGCAAGTAAGTATATGTCTACATGTTCAATTGGATTAACAGTGGTACTAACTTAGGCTTTAACCTGTTTGGGCTGGATAACTATGGTAACATTCGAGAACGAATGTTTAAAGGGGGGAGGATGTAACAACCCGTGTTACACATATTCTTGTTCTATTCTTATGATACTGGCCTTATAGTATGGTTGAGGAACCATGTTCCTCATATGATTAATGTTTGTTTAAACTAGCCCGAAAATTGATGTGATGTCGTGCACGTTTCAGCGTGTGTACTGTAAGTTAACTCCGGCGGAAATATTTAAACTAGAGATAGTAAGGTGATAATTGAGCTTATAGTTAACAGTTAAGTTCTAAGTTGAAGAAAAAGGAATTAATATTCAGAAAATGGAATAAAATAATTCAGCAGCTTGCTTGTCTTAATTACGCTACCAGCTGCATCACCTAATTCAGCTTTATGGATATAGTTAAAGGGCCCTAGTTTGATGGGCCATATTTAGGCTTATATTAATGGGCTCACTTGAATGCCAAACCTTTTAAAAAATAAAAATGAAAGAAAACCTAGCAGCCAAATTTTCCAAGGACCAGTATAGTTAAAGCCCAAGTGAAAGCAAGTAGGTGCATCACCTAGTTTGACCTTTTGAGCTGCCTGATGTACATAAGAAGGTACATCACCTACTTGATCAATTAGTGGCTGAAAATGGACCAAAAAAGGGGGAGGTTCTATAGGATATTTTTGTGGTCAATAAAGCTTCATATAAATCTAATATGAGCTTATATTTCACCAATTTTAACACATAAAAATGAGAATTAACTCCAGCTCTCTCTCTCTTTTCTCTTAAAGATCAAACTAGCATCCATAAAGTTCTTCTACGGTTCTTGAAGAAACTGTGATATCTACAAACCTAGATAAGTGAAAACACATGGATTTAGTTTAATTCTACCATGGATGATTAAGAAAATATGTTATTCATGCTTTAGTATAAATACAAAGGCAGAATATTTCCAGAAGCTACTGCTCACTTCCTTAGTTATTAACATACCTTTTTCTTCTTCTTTGATTTAAGTGTGAAGGGAAGGTGAATTTCTTGACGAATTCAAGTTATAATGAGAAGTTGCAGAAATTGAGGTAAAGTGATTGTTCCATTTTTTTCCTCATTATGTATTAGTTTGAGTGAGGAATTAGGGTGTGCTGTCATGAAGAATTCAAGGGGGTGGTGAGTTCAATAATTTGTTGTAAGATAAAGAATATTTATGCCTTTTTTATGTGTATTTTTGTTAATGCAGCTCGGTTGATCATGTGAAAGGATATATAATATATGTGTCTGACAGAGAATGATGGTGTGGTGATACACATTATGTTAAGGTTGTATGGGCTCATTATCTGTCAAAGTTAGCTACTATTTTACGAGGCTCACGGTGTGATTGTCACAACCGGGGAGCACCCCTAGCCGTAACCGGCGTCGTCTTCCTTGGAGAGGACTAAGACTAACATCTTAGCCTTTGTCATTACATTTCATAGGTTAAAAATGCGGAAAATTTTAAAACTTTTATACATTGAGGTTTACATAGATCTCTCGCATACTACTTACAGGTACATATGGAGTTTACTTAGACTCCTCGCATAGGAAGCATACATAGTCTTCTCATTTAGGCAACATAATTGATACATAGGAATTAGTCTAATAATTCGTCTCATATTGAACCATCTAAACGAGTACAAATGTTTGACATAGACAATACCAAGTCAATATGCCATTATCGGCTTACATCAATATTCAAATGATAAAGAAATGAATGATGACCTTAAGACAATACAAATTCAAAGCTAGAGCATAGAAAAGGTAACACCTCGAACATGATTACCTACCAATACTTGGAGAAAAGAGTCAAAGTCTTCTTCAATCGGCCTTCTACAAACTCAATGGTCGGAACCTACATATTGTAGAAAACATAGAAATATGGGACCATTTCATTATAAACATTAAACCATTTGAAGACATGCATGAAAAGGACCATTTCATTATAAACATGCTAAGTCATTTTTAAAACCTTTATGCACATACAAGAGAGCGTATACAAGACAAGGACCACAACAACATAAGATATGTTCATAAACAAGAATAATATCATCATAATGTCACATTAGAATTTCATGTTCAATAAGTCATCTCATAAACATACAAGACCCTTACCAACAATCCCATCCCAATCCTACAAGTGCAATGCTCATGTGAAGTCCCATAACCCCATACAATCAAGTAAACAAGATATGAGATCATAAGTAATGTCTTGCTTCATAACACATATCATCATAGGTAGTCATCCCCACATATAGCAATTTAGACCAATACCATGTTCATCAATGTAACCAAAATCATTTAGAGTCAACATTATACATTTCATGATATCATAATACATAATAACATAATAACAACCTCCTAGGACTTCCCTCAAGGCCAACTTGTGTAGTGTATAGATAGAGTCCTATACCCCTACCTACAGTAAGTCAAACCCCTTAAGTCACCCTAGTTATTGTTCACTTTATTACTTTATTTTACTTTAGGGAACAATTGCCTCAACCGACATAGACCACATGAGCTAAATGTGGAATTTATTGTCAAGAAACCTTACACCGAAAGAAGGTGGTCTACTTGCCTAGGTACAACCAAACATGAACATAACATTCAAGGTGGATCCACTAGCTAATATTTCTATGGGGGACACATAGTTAAAGAACTAGGAGATATGTATTGGACCCTCTTTATGCACAATTGCATTATAGTAACCATCTCACGAGAACATTGTGAACCTACCTTCCCACATTGGGAAGGGACACCTCTCATAACTAATTCATCGGTGCTAAGCTAAAGTCCCTTTTTGAAATGTCTTTAAGCCTTTATTAGTAAATCATAGCTTAATGTAGGTCATATGAGACTAATCCCCTTGTAATAATTATTATGTCATTAGGAATTGCATGAGAATGTCCTTTCATTGCAATCCTTCATTGTGAGATTAACACCATCATCATCATATCATAATATGGCACATAAGTGATTCAAAATCAACCTTATATTATCATACCTTAATAATAATCTCACAATTAATATAGTCACAACATTTCAATTACATTCATCATACCATCGCCTACATAATCTAATCAAATGTAATACTTCAATTAACCACCATCATCAAGTACAAGACATCACAATTGAAGTAAGGATTCAAGATCACAAGGTCTTACGAATTCACCTTTAGAGCCTTCCTCAAGGTCTTACCATCAAACCAACCATATTCATCCATCAAAAGGTGTAATAACATCAAACAATAGTAATCCATACAAGAACTTAGTCAATTGTATCATCAATATCCAAATTAACTTCAACTCATAACCCAGGGTTAGGGGAAAAGGGTTCATCATTAATTCCTCAAGAAACTGATCCAATCCCAACAATGCATTACCCTAGGCAGTCCATGAATTAATTAGAATAGATGAAACAAGTCTAACAACTAATACATTCAACAATTTCCATCAATTTATAAACAAGATCCATAATTTTGGAAAATTGGGGAATAGGACATGATCCACAAGAAAATTCAATTATGAACATCAATTACTCAATAATATACACTTAATTAGCCATGTGTAATCACAATTAGTCATAATCAATCATCAATTTGAAATTTAGAAGAAAATCCATTTGTAACCCTTGAAAAAAGGTGATTTAGAAATCAACTTTGAAGGTACCTCTTGGGGAAGAAATTTCAAGAGTGAAGAATCCATACATTATTGAGAATTAATCCACGATATTCGAGAGAAATCCTAGAGAAATTGATCTTATTCCTCAAGCTTCTTGCTTCCTTCAATGGAGGATGGATAGAGAGAGAAAGTAGAGAGAGGTGAGAGCTTTTGGGTTTTGATTTGGGGATTTGATTTGAGTGAGTGAATGTGAGCGAAAACTGATTCGAAATTAATATATAGCCCTCCCATGATATACCCAAAGTACCCCTAACTTAAGTTGACCGTTATGAAGTCAAACTTGAAATCCAAATTTCTGATTTTTGTCGGGAAACAAGTCTGCGTCGCGGAGCTTTTCCTGCTAGTTGTTTCTAAATTAATTCCCGAAGATTACGCTACATGTCGGGGTCGCAGACCAAGATTTTAGATCTTGGTGGACCAAGTCCCCGACGCGTAGACACTTCATCTATGTGTATTTCCCCACAGCCTTAGGCAGCTTGCTTGGCAAAGTTTGGGGTCCCTTCGTGGACCCCTAGGCGATCCTTGGGGGGTCGTACCTGGACGTTTTCACCCTATATACATGATTTTACCTATTCAAATCCTTTATAAAAGTTTTAGACTTCATACGAAACCTCCAAACCTTCACGAACCCTAAGGAAATTTTACTAGTTCAATTGCACTAGCTTCCGAACATCATGAACGTTTCTTGACGTTTTGACTCTAACACTTCCGAACTAGTTTTAATGCATTAAGTTAGACTTATAAACAGTTTTTGAAGGTTTAGATCATCATGTCAGGATCTAGATAAGGTCACGGACTTTCGGAGTGATACAGTGATACCTATTATTTTAGTTTACTATAACTTAAATTTTAGATTAAAACCGAAAAGGGGAGGTTGAATCGTGATAGTTATATCGGCTTGTGGATAAGGTATGTAAGGCTATTCGATTCCGTATTCCTTGTCATGAAATTTGATACTTGTGATTAATATCAATGAAGTGAATCTCCTAAGTTATATTCCAAGTAAAGGAAACATAGTGGCAGCGTATTATCTAAAATAGCGAACAATATTTCCCCCTCTCCTTAGTGCATAGAACTACTTCATTATATGTTCACTATTATATACTTGTACAATTATCCCCCCACCACCCACCCACCTCGCCCATGGTCTGGTATAGATATGGTATTTACAAAAACAAGTCTGGTGAATCCTCCTCTTTGTTATTTTAAGTCAAGTGTGTCATTAAAATCTTAAAGTAATGTGTTGATGTTACATAACTCCTTATGTCATTGTTACTGCCTTGAAGTATTATTTTCATGTCTTCTACTACTGATCCGTATTTCCAGATCTCCAAAATGATTATTACCACCAAATCAACATCTCAAAAGAGATATGACAAAGAACAAACCCAGGAGTTATGAACTAATATACAATAATATCAAAGATTAAAGAATCTAAGTGAAGAAATCTATATAATTACGGGTGGTAGCCCAGGGGCATGCCTAGCATGGGTCGATCCCAACTGGTACATAAGGGTTGCAGCTCAGGGGCAAAATCCTAGCATGGACCGATCCCTATTGGTATAGAAGGGAGGAAGCTCAGGGACGAAATCCTATCATGGGCCGATCCCCATTTTTGTAATCACGAGGACCGCATCCCAAGGGTTAAAATGCCTAACATGGGTCATTCTCTTCTACCACTGATCAGCTGGCCACTTTTATTAAATTCCCTACAAAGATTATGACGTACAGAAAAGAAAAGAAAAGAATGTAACTTACATGATCTCAAAAGAGTAAGCAAATGTGGTCTTCTCTGCTAAACTATGAACTCATATGTTGATCCCTGATTTCATTTGAGAACTCGTATTACATATGCTATTGCCTTACATATTCAGTACAATTTTTTCATACAAACGTCCCTCGTGGGGGACACTGCATTTCATGTTGCACGCACATGTACTACATCTAATAGACCTCGTTAGTAGGAGCACACAACACTCTGCTACTTTTGGTGAGCTCCAGGTTAATTCGAACCTTTATTAAGTCCTTCGTAAATTCATTTTCGTATTGTATCATAGTTAAGGGTAAGGCATGGTCTGTCCCGACCTACCTTAAGGTTTTCTATCTTTTAGAGGCTTTGTGGACGTGTGTATCGTGTCTTGGAGAGTTTTGGGTTCAATGGTTAAGTCTTATATATAACTTTTGGTTATACTTATGTTGCTTTGTATCGCTGCATCCTATTTGAACTTGTCATAATTTTTATAGTTATATACATAGTAAGCACAGGTAATAGGTTGGTTCTCTCGGGCCTTTAGGGCATCGGATGACTGTCCATCTCAATGGGATTTGAGGCGTGACAGTTGGGTTTTGCCTTTCTTCATCTCCCTTATCTTGTACAAAACTTCCATCCGACGTTGGAAGTGGGGTGCCCGCATCGGCTGTAGCCTGCAGAATACTCAGCCGACGTCATTTCTAAACTTCATGTATCGGTCATGGCTTTTGCACATCGTTATGCTGTCGTTGAGAGGACGGACCGCATTGGCTTTGGCCTGCACACAATGGTCAGCCAATATCGGGCATTGTTTTCTCGCATCGCCTTTGGCCATCACACAATGGTTAGCCAACATTGGGCGTTGCATGCCCACATCGCTTTTTGCCTGCACACAATGTTCAGCCAATGTCGGACGTGGTCTGCCTACATTGACTTTGGCGTGCACACAATGGTCAACCAACATCGGAGGTCGGCTACCAGGATTTTCCGCAACCTGCACACATCGGTATGTCGACATCGAACGTGGTCTGATAGCATCGTTCGTAGCCTACACACATCGGTCTGCCGACATCGAACATGGCCTGCCAATATCATCTGTAGGTTGCACACATTGGTTTGTCGACATCTAAAGTGGCCTGCCAGCATCGTTCATAGCCTGCACATATCATTCTACAGATGTCGGCCAATAGCAGGCAGCATTAGCAAAGACATGCACGCATCTTATGTGCCATATGTGCATCTGGGAAGTGACGTCGACCAATGGCATGCGGCTAGAGCCAAGGCCTAAATGTACAGAAGTAAAATGTGTATATCTGACATGCGACGTCGGCCAATAACATGCAGCATCAGCCAAGGCTTTCATGCATAGCCTTGGCATGTGCGCATAAAGCAAGTGATAATTGTCAAGAGACATCGAGCATTGCCTGCTCCATCACCTTTGGCAAGCAAAATATGGTCAATCGACGTCGAGCATGGACTGCCTGCATCTTCTTTGCATTACACACAATGGTCAGCCAACGTTAGACGTGTTCTAGCCTCATCAACTTTGGCCTACGCACAATGGCCAGTCGATGTTTTACGTGGTCAGCCCGCATCGCCTTTGGCCTGCACAAAATGGTCAGCTAACGTCGGATCTGGTTTTCCCGCATCACCTTTGGCCTGCACAAAATGGTCAGCCGACGTCAAACTTTGGTAGGCAACATCATCCTTAGCTGGTGCGCATCGGACAAGTGACGTCGGACAATGACAGGCAACATTTTCCACGCCCTACACGCATGATCCATGTCTTGTGCTCATAGATTGGGTGACATCGATCGTGACCTGCATGCATCAGCAAGGAGATTTTGGCCAATGGCAGGCTACATCAGCCAATGTCTTCACGCATCTAATATTGCATGTGAGCATATGGCAAGCAATATTTGCCAGTGAAATGCAGCATCAGCCAAGGACTGCATATATAAGTCGTAGCATGCGTGCATCGACATGGCGAGATTTGCATCGTCCAATATCCCGCAACATCAGTCAAGGCTTGTGCGTTTCACGCAAGCGATGTTGGCCAACAAAAAAAAACATCATACAAGGCCAACACGCATCAACTATGGCGTGTGCGCATCGACAGGGCAACATCGGCGTCGGCCAATAGCAGGCAGCATCAGCTAATTCATGTGTTCTTTGGGCAAGCGGCTTTAGCCAACGTCAAGAGGCATCAACCAGTAGACATTGTTCGTGGTTTGTCGTATCGACCATGGCTTGTGCACATCATGTAGCCGACGTCAAACATGGACACACCCCATCCGTCATGGCATGTGCACATCACTTAGTGGTCGTAAGGTTTGGCCTTCCCGCATCTCACTTATGCTGCACAAAATGTCCAGCCGACGTTAGATGTGGGGTGCCTGCAACACTCGTAGCCAATATAGTACTCAACCAATGTCTTCTGTTGACTTCCTGTATCGACCGTGGCTTGTGCAAATTGTTCAGCTGTCATTGGAAAAGGATTTAACGCATCACCTTTGGCCTACACATAACTTTTAGGTGACATGTGGTGTTGCCTACCTATATCGCCTTTGGATTGCACACAATGGTTAGTCGATGTCAGGTGTAGCCTGCTCACATCGCCTTTGGCATGCATACATTGGTTAGTCGACGTCGGACGTATTTTGCCAGCATTTTGTTTGGCTTGCACACAACGGTCAACCGACGTCAGATATGGGCTGCCAGGATAGTCCGCAGCCTGCACATATTTGTATGTCGATGTCGAACGTGCCCTGACAGTATCATCCTTAGCCTACACACATCGGTTTGCCGACATCGAACGTGGTCTGCCAACATCATCTGTAGGCTGGACAAATCAGTCTGTCGATGTCGGATGTGGCCTGCCATCATCGTCCATAGCCTACACACATCGGCCTGTAGATGTCGTACAACATTAGGTAGCATCATCCAAGGCATGCATGTATCTTATAGGCATGTCCACATCTTGCAAGGGACGACGACCAATGGCATGCGGTTAACTAAGGCCTACACGCACAAACGTGGACTGTGTATATCTGGAAAGCAATGTCGGCCAATAGTATGCGGCATCAGCCAAGTCCTTCATGCACGGACGTGGCATGTGTGCATCTAGGAAGCGATGTCGGTCAAGCAACATCGAGAGTTGTCTGCCCCATCACCTTTGGTCAGCCCAATTTGGTTAGCCGTCATCAGGCGTGGCCTGCCCGCATCGCCTTTGGAATACACAAAATGGTTAACCGACGTCGGATGTGATCTGCCCGCATTGCCTTTGGCCTGCATACAATGGTCAGCCGACGATATGGTCTGGCCCCATCGCCTTTGGCCTACACAGAACGGTCACCTAACATTACAAAGTAGGTAGGCAGCATCGTCCTTAGCTGGTGCGCATCAGGCAAGCGACGTCGAACAATAACAGGTAGAATCTTCCATGGAATACACGCATGAGTCGTGGCATGTGTGGATTCTTTTGGTGACCTCGGCATCAGAAAACATCAGATAGCATCAGCAAAGGCCTTTACGCTTCGGGCAAGCTACATCAACCAACGGCAAGAAGCTTTGGCAAAGTGACATTGGTCGTGGACCGCCATGATAGGTCATGTTAAGTGCAAATCACTCAAACAATGTTGGTCGTGGACTGCCCGCCTCAATCGTGTCTTGTGCACATCATTCAGTCATTATCGGGCGTGAGCTACCTGTATCGCCCTTTGCGTGCACACAATGGTTAGTCAATGTCACACGTTTCTTAACCCCAATGCCTTTGGCATGCACACAATGGTCAGCAATGTCGGGTGTGGCCTACCCAAATCGCCTTTGGCCTATACACAATGGTCTGTTGACGTCAGACATGGTCTTACCGCATTGCCTTTGGCCTACACACAACGGTCAACTAATGTCAAAGGTTGGATTCCTCCATCATCTGCAGCTTGCATACATCGATATGCGGATGTCAGAAGTGACTTGACATCATCATCTGTAGCCTACACACATCGGTCTGCCAACATCATACGTGGCTTGCCAACATCATCCGTTGGCTGCACATATCAGCTTGTCGATATTGGGTGTGGCATGCTAGCATCGTGTATAGCCTGCACACATCACATGTCAGCCAAAAGCAGGCAGCATCAGCCAAGGCATGCACGCATGTTACGTGGCATATGCATCCGGCAAGCAACATCCACAATGGCATGCAACTAGAGCTAAGGCCCGCACGTAAAAACGAGAATATGCATATTTGGAAAGCGAGTCGGCCAATGGCATGCAGCATCAACCAAGGCCTGCATGCACAGACGTGGTATGTGCTCATCTAGACAGCGATGTCTGCCAACAGCATGCAATATCCATCATCCAAGTACTGCATGTATCAGTCGTGTCGTGTGCACATCGGCTGGGCGACTTTAACCGTGGTCTGAGCGTATCGGCTAGGCGACATCGGTTGTGGAATCCATGCATCGACCAAGCGACATTGGCCAACGACATGAAGCAACAGTGAAGGCCCGCACACATTAGTCAAGGTTTGTGTGCGTTGACTCGGAGACATCGGTCGTGGCCTATGTGCATCGGCCATGAGACATCGACCAAGGGAAGACACCATCATCCAAGTCATGCACGCATGAGTCGTGGCATGTGCGCATCAATTGGGAGACATCGGTTGTGGCTCCATACATTGGCCAAGCTACATCAGCCAACAAAAGGCAATATCAACCAAAGTCTTCATGCATCTGACATGGTTTGTGCGCATCTAGCAAGAGACGTCAGAAAATTGCATGGAGCATCATCCAAAGCATGCACACATAACTCATGGCTTTTGTGCATCGGCTCAGCAACATTAACGCCGGCCAATGGCAGGAAGCATCAGCCAAATCTTGTGCTCTTCAGGCTAGCGACGTCGGGCAACGACAGGTAGCATCAGCCAAGACCTACACACATATGAAATGGCAGGTTCGCATCTGGCAAGTGATGTTGGCCAAAGGAATGTAAAATTATCTAAGGCCTTCACGCATTTGTCATGGCTTGTGTGCATCGTTTGGACGACATTTCCATCCGTCAATGTCAGGTAGCATTAGCCAAGGCATGTGCGCTTCGGGAAAGCGAAGTTAGCCAACAATATGCATCATCACCCTAAGCCTACACACATAAGCTATGGCGTTTGCGCATTGGAAGAGCAACATCGAATTCGACCAACGACAAACAGTATCTGCCTAGGCTTGTGTTCTCTAGACAAGCGACATTGACAACTGGCAAGCAACATCGTCCAGACAACATTGGTCGTGGCCTGTGCACATTGCTCAACCAATATTCAGCGTGGACCGATCGTATCGGTCGTGGACTCTACACATCACTCAGTTGTTGTCACGCTTAGCCTTCCTGCATCACCTTTTACCTGCACACAAGGACCAACCTACGTCGGACGTGGGCTGCCTGCATCGTTCGTAGCAAGCTCATTGCTCAGCCAACATCGGTCATGGACTGCTTGCATCGGCCGAGGCATGAGCAATTCGCTCACCCGTAATATGGCAGGGACTTCCTGCGTTGCCCTTTGCGTGCAAAAGATGGTGAGGCGACATCCGGGTTTGCCTGGCCCCATCACCTTTGTCATTCCCAATGGTCAGCTGACGTCGGGCGTGGCCATCCGGTATCACATTTGGCTTGCACACAGCAGTGAACCGATGTCAGACGTGGTCTTCCTGTTTCACCTTTGTCCTGTATACAATTGACAGCCGACATCGGATGTGCCCTTTCGGCATTGCCATTGGCCTGCACAGGGGCTGCTGACGTTGGACGTTGGTTGCACCTATCCTTTGTAGCGTACACACATCGGTCAACCAACGTCGAACGTGGCTTACCAGCATCATCCGTAGCCTACACACATTGGTCTGCCGACATCGGACGTGTCCTATCGACATCGTCCATGGCCTGCACACATCAGTATGTCGACGCCTAACGTGGCCCAAATACATCGCCTATGGCTTTCACATTTTGGTTACTGAACAAAAATAAAAAATTTAAAAAATTGTTTAGATTTTTCAATTTAACATTACTAGATTTATTTGTTAATTTTTGGAGCTAAGTTTTATAATATTTTCATATTTTTATTAATTAATTACCCATTTTAGGAATCTAGCAAACACAAATAAAAATTGAAAATTGTTGAAATTGTTAAATTTAAGATTACTATATTTATTTGTAAATTTTTGGCATTAATTTTATATCTTTTTAAATATTTTTCCTATTATTTATTCATGAATTACATATTTTCGAGATCTAGTGAACAAAAATAAAAAATTAAAAAAAAAACTATTGAAATTGTTGAATCTGAGGTTAGTATATTTATTTATGACTTTTGGAATTAATTTAATATTGTTTTTATAATTTTCCTATTTTTATTTAGGAATTCCCCATTTTCGGGATTTATCGAACAAAAAATAAAATTAAAAAAATTGTTGAAATTGTTGAATTTAAGTTTACTATATTTATTTGTGAATTTTTGGCGTTAATTATATATTTTTCCATATTTTCCCTATTTGTTATTCATGAATTACCTACATTAGGAATTTATGGAACAAAAAATAAATAAAAAATAACGAAATTATTGAATTTAAGGTTACTATATTTATTTGTGAATTTTTTGCATTAATTTTATATTTTTTCTATTTTTTATTCATCAGTTACTAATTTTTCAGATTTACTGAACAAATGTAAAGATTAGAAAAATTGTTGAAATTGTTGAATTTAAGATTACTATATTTATTTGAGAATTATTGACATTATTTATATATTTTTTCATATTTAAATTATGTGTTATTATTTATTTACTCATATTCGGGATTAACCGAAAAAAATTGTTGAAAACTATTTTTTTATATATAAAAAAATTATTTGTGAAAGCTAATGTGTGTTTGTACCTTAAAATGTGCATACTTAAGTTGTACATGTTCTTTACGAATCTCTCGAAAAAACGATGTCTACTCCTATAAGTCAGAATCCTTGCCATAGAATCAAGAGCTCCAAGTGGGCCGCGCATCGGACGTGGCATGTGGGCATCTAGTAAGCGATGTCAGCCAACTGAATGTTCCATCAACCAAGGCCTGAACGCATCGAACGTGGAATGTGACTATCATCAAGCGACATCAGCGTCGCCCAACGGCAGGCAGCATCTTCCGAAGCTAGTTTACATTGGGCAAGCGACATCCGCCAACGACAGGCAGCATCAACCAAGGTCTCCACGCATGAGTCGTGGTGTGTGCACATCGACTGGAAAACATAGGCATCGGGTAACAACACCCAGCATTTGCAAAGGCCTGTGCGCTTCGAATAAGAGACGTCAGCCAACGGTAAGCGGCATCGGCCAGGTGACATTGCTCATGGATCACCCGCATTAGATGTGGCTTAGGCACGTCGCTCAGTAGAGGCCCTGTACTGCCCACATTTGCTTTGTCTTGTGCACATCGTTCAGTCATTGTCAGGCATCGACTGCCCACATCGCCCTTGACCTGCACACAACCGTCAGGCAATGTCGGGCGTTGAATGCCTACATTACCTTTTGTCAACACATAATGGTCAAACGACGTCAGGCGTGGGGCTTGCCCACATCGCCTTTGGCCTACACACATTGGGCAGCCGATGTCGGACGTGGTCTGCCTACATTACATTTGGAATTCATAGAAAGGTTAGCCGACCTAGGACGTGGCCTGCCAGCATGGTCCCTAGCTTGCACACATTGGTCTGCCAACGTCAAACATGTCCTGACAACATCGTGTATTGCTTGCAGACATCGGTATGCCGAAGTTAAAAGTGGCATACCAACATCGTTTTTAGCCTGCACACATCGGTATGCCAACGTCGGATGTGGCCTGCCAGCAACATATGTAGACTGCACACATTGGTTTGCAGATGTTGGCCAACGGCAGGTAACATCAGCCAAGGCTTGCACACATATTATGTAGCATGTGTGCATCTGGAAAGTGACGTCGGCCAATAGCATGTGGCTTCAACCAAGGCCTGCACACAAAAATATGGAATGTACGTACTTGGAAATCGATGTCGGAAATTTCATGCGGCATCAGCCAAGGATTTCCTGCACTGACGTGGCCTCTGCGTATCTAGATTGCAACGTCGGCCAACGACATGCAGCATCATTCAAGGCCTGCACACATTAGCCGTGTCGTGTGCACATCGTCTAGACGACTTCAACCATGGTCTTAGCGCATCGGCAAGACGACATCGGTTGTGGCCTGTGCACATCGACCATCGGCATCTATTAACAGCCAAGGACTGCACGCATCATACGTGTTGTTTGCACATCAACTCGGCAATATTGAACTTGTCCATCGTGCATTAGCCAGGCCACATCTACCAATGGCAGGCAGCATCACCCATGGCCATACACATCAATCACAGTATATGTGCATGGACTTGGCGCTATCGGTCGTAGCCTGCAACCATCGGCTCGGCAACATCAGCCTACGTCAAGCAGCATCAGTCAAGGTCTTCATGCATCTGACATGGTTTGTGCGCATCAGGAAAGAGACATGGGACAACGAAATGCACCATAATACAAGGCATCAATGCATAACCCATGGCGTGTGTAAATCAACAAGGCAACATCGATGTCGGCCAACGGCAGGCACCATCAGCCAAGGATTGTGTGCTTCGAGCAAGCGACTTCGTCCAACTGGAGGCATCATCATCCAAGGTCTGCACGCATCTGACATGGCATTTGTGCATTTGGCCAGCAATGTTGGCCAATGAAATGCTGCATCAGCCAAGGCTTGCACGCATCGATCGTGGTGTGTGTGCATCGGCTGGGCAACATTTGCATCTGCCAACGTGAAGCAACATCAGCCAAGGCCTAGGCACTTCAGGCAAACGACGTTGGCCAACGACAGGAAGCATCAGCCAAGGTGTGCATGCATCAGCTGCGGTGTGTGCCCATCTGCAAAGCGAACTCGGTTTCGGCCAATGTCATGCGGTATCAGCCAAGGATTATGTGCTTCGAGAAAACGACATCAGCCAACGGCAAGCGGCATCGGCCAGGAGACATTGGTCGTGTTCTGCCACATCGGTCGTGGCCTATGCACATTAGTCAACTGATGTCGAGTGTATAGCAGACGAATCGACCGTAACCTGTGCACATCACTCAGTGTTCGTTTGTCTTGGCCTTCCCGCATCGCCCTTGGCTTACACACAATGACAAGATGACGCTTACCATGGCTTATGGGAATCGCTCAGCCATCGTCATTTGTTGACTGCCCTCATTGTCCTTGGAATCCAAACAATGGCCAAGCGACATCGGTCGTTGACTTTCCCCATCGCCTTTATCCTGCACAACAGTCAGCAGACGTTAGTTGTGGCCTTCCTGCATCGCCTTTGGACTACACATAATGGTTAGCTGACGTCGAATGTGTCCTTCTCACGCAGCCTTTGGCCTGCACACAATTGTCAGTCGACGTCGGACGTGGCCTGCCCGCATCGTCTTTGGGCTCCACAAAACAATCAACCAATGTAAGACATGGGCTATACTTATCATCCATGTCCTACGTAAATTGGTCAGTCGACGTCGTACATAACCTGCCATCATGGTCTGTAATTTGTACACATCGGTCTCTCGACGTCGGACGTGACCTGCCAGCATCGTCTGTATCTTGCATATATCAGTTTGCCAATGTCGGACATGGCATGGACACATCACCCATAGACTGCACACATCAGCCTGCCGAGTCGGACATGCCTACCCACATAGTCTATGGCTTGCACTAGTTAGACGAGCGATGTGATATGCGGCGACATTAATAAGGTTCATCGACAACATGCGGATGTCGATGCCGTACAAAAATAAAATGAGTGTGAAATGCCCTTCCTAAATAAAAACATGTTAATCTATTTTCTATTATCTATTCTTAAAATTTCCGCCTCACGTGGCTCATTCATACTAATTTCATTACGTTTACGGTTCCTATGATATCGAAACATCTTTTTTTTGTGCAAATATGTACTCTATCATTAGTTTCACATGTTAGAAGTATTTTTCGAGCATTTTCATATTTTTCTGACTCTTAATCATGTTTCAAATTTTAGTTTTACGGTTTTTATTTTTTACGCCACATATAAAAAATTAAAATTTATAAAATTGGTTAATTTAAGGTTACTATATTTATTTTGTGATTTTTAGCGTTAATTTTAAAAAATTTTCATATTTTTCGTATTTTTATTAATTAATTACCCATTTTCAGGATTTACCGAACAAAAATAAAAATTAAAAAAATTGTTGAATATAATGTTACTATATATGTATTTGTGAATTGTATGTGTTAATTTTATATTATTTTTCTATTTTTATTAATTAATTCCCTTGTTTCGGGATTTATAGAACAAAAATAAAAAGTTCAAAAATTGTTGAATCTGATAAATTTAAGGTTACTATATTTATTTTTGAATTTTTTGGCGTTAATTTTTTTTTTTCCTATTTTGTATTCATGAATTACACATTTTTGATATTTACCGAATAAAAATAAAAATTAAAAACAAATTGTTGAAGTTGTTGAATTTAAGGTTACAAAATTTATTTTTTAATTTTTTGCGTTAATTTTATATTATTCTATATTTTCCTATTTTTATTCATCAATTACTCATTTTCGAGATTTAGCGAACAAAAATAAAATAAATTGTTGAAGTTGCTTAATTTATGGTTACTATATTTATTTGCGAATTTTTGATGTTATTTTATTTTTCATATTTTTTCTATGTTTTATTTATCAATTACTTATTTTCAGATTAACCAGAAATTTTTTTTAAAAAAGAAATCAAAAACTATTTTTTATATAAAAATGTTATTTATTGAAGCGAATGCATGTTTGTACATTAGAACGTGCATATTTGGGTTGTACATGTTTATTATGACTCTCTCGAACAAATGATGTCTACTCCTCTAAGTCTGAATCTGTTCCAAGGAATTAAGAGATCCAAGTAGACCACGCATCGGACGTGGCATGTGGGCATCGGGCAAGCGACGTCAGCCAACTCCAGGCGGCATCAACCAAGGCATGCGCGCATCGGACGTGGCATATGTTCATCTATCAAGCGACATAGGCATCGGCAAACGACAGGCATCATCATCCGTAACCAGTGCACATTTGGCAAGCGACATCGCCAATGACAGGTTGTATAAGCCAAGGCCTGCAAGCATGAGTCGTAGCATGTGGGCATCGGCTGGGCGATATTGGCGTGTGTAACGACAGGCAGCATCAAGCAAGGCATGTGTGTTTCGGGCAAGCGACGTCGGTTGTGCCTACCCGCATCGTCTGTGGCTTGCATTTGTTAGACGAGCGATGTTGCATGAGGCGACATTGATCGAGGTCTAGTCGACAACGTGCAGATGTGCATTGCGTACAAAAATCAAATGAGTGTTAAACGCTCTTGTTGCATAACAACATATTGATCTATTTTCCATCATATATCTCAACGTTTCCTCCTCAAGTACTTCATTCGTACCGATTTCTTTATATTTATGGTTCATATGATATTGAAATATCTTTTATTTGTACAAATATGTACTCTATTAGTTTCACATGTTTAGAAGTATTTTTGAGTAGTTTCATATTTTCCGACTTTTATTCATTTTTTAAATTTATTTTTATGTTTTTATTACATTAAAAATTAAAATTTATAAAATTGTTGAATTTAAGGTTAATATATTTATTTGAGAATTTTTAGCATCAATTTTATAATTTTTCCATATTTTTCCTATTTTTTATTAATAAATTACCTATTTTTGGGATTTACCGAATAACAAGAAAAATTAAACAAAATGTTCAAATTGTTGAATTTAAGGTTATTTTGTGTATTTGTTAATATTTGGTGTTAATTTAATATTTACAAAAATTATTTTTCCTTTTTTTAATTCGTGAATTACCCATTTTCGGAATTTACCGACAAAAATAAAAATTTAAAAAGAATTGTTCAAATTATCAAATTTAAGGTTGCTATATTTATAAGCGAACTTTTGGCGTTAATTTTACATTTGTTTCATAATTTTCCTAATTTTTATTAATGAATTCCCCATTTTTGGGATTTACGAAACAAAATTAAAAATTCAAAGAAATTGTTAACATTTAATGTTACCATATTTATTTTTGAATTTTTGGTGTTATTTTATATATTTTTTTCATATTTTTTCATATTTGTTATTCATAAATTACACATTTTTAGGATTACCGAACAAAAATAAAATCAATTTTTTTGTTGAAATTGTTCAATTTAAGCTTACTATATTTATTTGTGATTTTTGGCGTTAATTCTGTATATGTTTATTATTATTTCCTATTATTTATTAATCAATTTCTTATTTTCGATATTTATCGAAGAGAAATAAAAATTATTGAAATTGTTCAATTTAAGGTTATTATATTTATTTGTGAATTTTCGGTGTTATTTTTATATTTTTCATGTTTTCCCTATGTTTTTATAATCAACTACTTATTTTCGAGATTAACCAAAAATAATATAAAAAAATGTTGAATTTTTTTTTTTATTTATAAAAAAGTTATTTGTGGAAGCTAATATTTGTTTGTACATTAGAATGTGCATATTTGGTTTTACATGTTCATTAGGAATCTCCTAAAAAAAATGATGTCTACTCCTCTAAGTCATAATCCGCGCCACGAAATCAAGAGCTCCAAGTAGGTCACGGATCGTACGTGGTATGTGGGCATCAGGAAAGCGACGTAGACCAAATGTTGGCGGCATCAACTAACGTGTGCATGCATTGGATATGTCATATGTGCAACTATCAAGCGACATCGATGTCGGCCAACATCAAGTAGCATCATTTGTAGCCAGTGCACATTGGGCTAGAGACGTCGACCAACGACAGGGAGCATCATCCAAGGCCTGCACACATGAGGCTGGAGTATGTGCATCGAATGGTGACATCGGCGTTAGGCAAATACAGGTAGCATTAGCAAAGGCTTGTGCGCTTCGGGAAAGAAAAGTCGGCCAACGACAAGCGGCTCAGAAATGCGACATCGGCCTGGCGATATTGTTCGTGGTCCGCCAGCATCGATCGTGGCTAGTGCACATCGCTCAACCCTTTATGACCATGGATAGCCCCGCATCAGCCATGGCTTGTGCACATCGTTCATTCATTGTCGGGCATAGACTGCCCGTATCGCCTTTGGTCTGCACACAATAGTCAGTCGACTTCGGGCTTCGCATGCCTGCATCACCTTTGTCCTTCACACAATGGTCAGCTGACGTCGAACGTCGCTGACACACAATGGTCAGCCGACGTCAGACGTGGTTTGCCCGTATCGCCTTAGTCCTGCACACAAAGGTCAGCCAACTTTGGGCGTGGGATTCCAGCATCATCCGCAGCCTGCACACATCGTTTTGCCGACGTCTAACGTGGCATGAAAAATTCGTTGTATCGTCCACACATCGGTCTTCCGACATCGAACATGAATTGCCAGTGTAACATCCCGTATTCTACGTGTACTTGTTTTATTTATGTGACGCTTATCAATTGCCTTGTGGAATAGTTATGAACTCAGTTGCCTATGCAATTAGTGAAAATAGAATATGGTTTAAAGTGAACTGCCTATATATGTTGATGCGACACAATTAAGTTGACGTTGATGAAGTATATAAACTTTAAATCATAAGTTAGTATTTGCGTCTAGGTTTGAAATTGAGATAGTATATATAAGTTTTAAGTTAAGTTAAAGGTATTAAGGTCTAGAAATGTAATAAAATATTGAGGTGCTTGCTTGACTTCTGATGTACCGTAGTTTCACGGTACTTTTAATGCTTTTTCCTTATGTTTAGTGTGTGTCTAAAGCCTTTTTGTATTGAATTTTTATGTAGGTTTCTCTTTATTTGCAGGAAGTCTGTCCAAAGGTGAACGCGAGAGTTTTTGAGCAAGAATTGCAAAAGAGACCACCTACGGAGTTCACGACGGTCCGTCGCGACTGTGATGGTCCGTAGGTGGCATCGTAGTAAGAAGAGTAGCTGCTGAAGGAAGATGGGGAAGTCTGACCAAGTGTGGGACTACGGAAGTTCATGACGGACCGTCATAGCCACGACAGTCCGTCCTGCTCGTTCTTCATAATTATCAGAGAGTAGTCCCAGTATCCAAATTCCAAAAAGTTTAAGTGTTGTGGAACGAAGCCCCTCGACGGACCGTCATGCTTGCAACGGTACGTCAAACCTGTCCGTCGAGGGTAATGAAGAAATCACATAAGAATTAGATAAGTATGGGACGACGGAGGCCATAACGGTCCGTCGTGCCCACGACGGTCCGTCACGAGGTCCGTCGACTCAGATGCGTTTGGACAGATTTTCATTAATTAGAATACTTCTTTTATTAGTTTTTTTTTTTATTATAAATAGTTCAAAAAACCTTGTTTTTGGGGTTAGACTCTTGGATATTTTTCAGTACTCTTGTTTTCAGTGTTGAACTATTGATTTTGGTATTAGAGATACTTTTTCTGGAATCGATTGTTGGTGTTTTGTGGATTAATCAAGTAAATTTTTGGGTTTTAATCATTCTCATTAAAGTAAGTGCATGAATCATTATATTGTCAATATGAATTGTGTGACTATGACCATGGGTAACTAAACTCCATAACTAGGGTTGTGGGAACCACGGGTAAATAACAAGGTAAAATCTAGCTAAAATAACAATTCTTGAATAGTGTCTTGCATGTATTGATAATTCTTTTGTTTAGAAGTCTTTTTAACGGATGGCCAACGTTAGAACTCGCCTTAATGCTACTTGCCGGACCAAGGAGGTAGATAATAGGAAAAGAATTATCAACGTAGATTTAGTGTATACTATCTAATAGGCTAGTGTTGGTTGGTACGTAGTAACAACTTCGTCAAATATTGATTACGATGCTTAATATGAGGTAAAGATAAGGTTTAGTAAAGCAACACACGTAGCTGGACTAAGGTGCGGAGTGAAATTCTCTAGATGCCGGACTAAGGATTTAGAGATACCTAACTTATCACTTTGCATGCAAGATATTAGGAAAGAATTGTTATAGTTAGAATTACCGAGTTAGGAACCTGTGGGGAACTCTTAAGCCCTAGTTAATCTCATCACTTTATTAAACTTCAATACTTTAATCTGTTAGTTGATTACTTTAATTTAGTTAAGTGCTTTTATTAATTAAAACCCCCCTTTAGTTATTTGTTTTCTCGAAAAAAAGTTGACTAAATAGTAGTAATAATCGAATAAAGTTAAGTCTGAACCATTTCCTCGTGGGATCGACCCTAACCTTATTAGTTGGGTTCTCTACTTGATACGACCATTTTTACTTCTTATTTGAGAAGTAAGTTTGAGCGTATCAAATTTTGGCGCCGCTGCCGGAGAAAGTGGCTTTGAGATTAACTTAAAACTTATTACTAAAGTTTAGTCATTATTTTTCTAATTTTAATTTATTTGTTGTTTTTGTCTCTTGCAGAACTAACTTCCTTGTATGCCAAATACGCGGAGAGGAAGAGAACCTTTGTTTCCCTACGACCACGAATTAGAGCATACATTACGAAATATGAATCGAAATTTGGGTATTAATGAAGATGATCCCAACCAGAACATCCAAGCTCCAGTTGATGCTCATGGTCGGTTATTACCCGAAAATCGTGGTGAAGATGAACAAAGGGAACAAAACCCTGCTCCACGTCCTCAAGAGTATTACAGAGGTTATGATAACATCGCAGACTCTGATGGGCCACTTTCTTGCCTCCTCTAGCACACGGCCACACCTTTGTGGTAACTAGTAGTCTGATGCAAATGCTCACTGTTAGAGGTTTATTTTCAGGACTACCTTCTGAGGACCCACATGCTCACAATGCTAAGGTAAGGGCAGTGTGTAAAAGTTGTGTAGGGAGGTCCGATTTGAATATGGATGTAATAGGGCTAAGATTATTTCCTCTCTCACTGACAGGATTGGCTGCTATTTGGTTTACTGAGCTCCCTTATAACTCAATTTTCACTTGGAATCAACTAAGGGACGCCTTCTTAGAACGTTACTACCCGGTCTCTATGAAACTAAATCACAAAGACAGAGTGAACAACTTTGTGGCATTACTAGGAGAGTCAGTTAGTAGTTCTTGGGATAGGTTCACTTCATTTTTGAGAAGTGTCCCCAATCACCGCATTGATGATGAGTCACTGAAAGAATACTTCTATCGGGGAAAGGATGATAATAATAAAGCGGTATTGGATACTATAGCGGGTGGTTCTTATAGGGAGTGTCCTTATGCCTAGATTGCTGAAAAGTTAGAGAAAATCTCTCGGAATAATAAAGCTTGGAGTACTAGGAAGTCAGATACTGGAAGAAACACTTTCGCAGTGTAATCCGCACACAACCCAGCCACAGACGAGATTCGTGAAGAAATGGCTCAAATGATAACGGAGCTTGGGTTGGTATTAAACATGTCACTGGGGTGCAGAAAAGTTAAATGCAGTGAACTACTTGTCTAAACCACCCCACCAAATGATGAATATTATTATGAGGAGGACACCTATGCGGTGAATGAGCAGACGGGGGGTTTCCGGCCGAATGCCAAAGGCTTCAATCAGGAAAATTGGCGCCAAGGTCAAGGAAACCAAGGTCGGAACTATGGTAATTATAATCGCGAGGGTCATTATGTCCGAGATAGAAATTAGAACCGCGACAACAACTTTAACATGGGTAACTATGGTAACAGAAATGATAGGAGTTGGCCCTATGTTCCTCCTCAAAATTGTGAAGTTGCTCCTAGGGATGGTGGAGGTAGTATGGCGCGAGTTGAGGATATGTTGCACAAAATGATGAGGAGGTTCGATGCTAGTGATGAGAACACTAAAGAGTTAAGGAGTGATTTAGCGGGTATTGGGCAGAAAGTCGATACACATGCAATATCGATTAAGCAGCTTGAGTTACAAATGGCCCAATTATCTACGACTGTGAACACACGGCAACCGGGCACTCTCCCTAGCAACACTGTCCAAAATCTGAAAAATGATGGACACTGTATGGCAATCACTACTCGTGGTGGTAAGCAAACCATTGATCCACCTATGCCGTCTGATGCAGAAAAGGTGATAAGAGATAATGATAAAGTGGTGGAGGTTAGTAGTGAGTTAGGAGATAAAATGGGAAAATATGCTGAAGTGCCCAAAAAGGTGACTCCCATGCCTAGACCACCACCACCCTTCCCTCAAAGATTAGTGAAAAAGACCGAGGATGGTAAATATCGGCGTTTTATAACGATGTTGAAGCAGCTTTCCATCAATGTCCCTTTGGTAGAACCTCTTGAAGAAATGCTTGGTTATGCCAAGTTTATGAAAGATCTGGTTACGAAGAAAAGATCGGTCACTTTTGAGGATGATGATAGAATGCAGCATTATAGTGTTATTGCTACAAGGTCTCTAGTGCAAAAGAAGGAAGATCCAGGTGCTTTCACTATTCCTTGTACAATCGGGTTATTACATTTTGCGAAAGCATTATGTGATCTTGGGGCAAGCATAAATCTCATGCCCCTCTCGATTTACAAGAAGTTGGGTTTGGGTGACCCAAAGCCCACTGCGATGCGGCTACTGATGGCCGATCGAACAGTAAAAAGGCCTATTGGGATACTCCACAATGTGCTAGTAAAAGTGGAGTCGTTCATATTTCCGACTGATTTTGTTATTCTTGATTGTGAGGTCGATTGTGAGGTGCCTATTATTCTTGGGAGGCCATTCCTTGCTACGGGTAGAGCCTTGGTTGATATGGAAAAAGGGCAGATGAAATTTCGATTAAACAATGAAGAAGTGACATTCAACATTTGTAGGTCCATGAGGCAGAATGGTGAGCTCCAATCGGTGTCTGCCATATCCTACAAAGTTGAAAAGTCATCCGAATTACAAATTGAAGAACATCTGGGTGTTGAAGCACTAGCGGCAGTGATCATGAATTTTGATAGGGATTGCATTGAAGAGTATGGGTCTTTGGTAGCGGCACTTTATCGAGGTGATGTTCGGTTTAAACCGAAGAAATATGAGTTAGACATGAAGAACCGCGAGTCTCCACCCGCAAAACCATCTATAGAGGAGGCTCCAAAGTTAGAACTAAAAGATCTCCCACCTCATCTGAGGTATGAATTCTTAGGAAACGGTGATACTTTACCGGTAATCATTGCATGAGATCTGAATGTACAATAAGTTGAGAGTTTGGTGAAAGTGTTAAAAAGGTTCAAAAGAGCTATTGGGTGGACTATTGCGGATATTATTGGAATCCCTCCCGGTATTTGTTCTCATAAAATCCAACTCATGCCCGATCATAAGCCAAGTATTGAGCATCAGAGACGCTTAAATCTACCTATGCAAGAGGTAGTGAAGAAGGAAATTATTAAGTGGTTAGATGCCGGAGTAATATATCCGATCGCTGATAGTAGTTGGGTATGCCCTGTTTAGTGTGTACCTAAGAAAGGGGGAATGACTGTGGTCCCCAATGAAAAAAATGAACTTGTTCCAATGAGACTGGTGACTGGATGGAGGGTGTGTATGGACTACCGGAAATTAAATGCATGGACCGAAAAAGACCATTTTCCTATGCCCTTCATGGATCAGATGTTGGGTAGACTTGCTGGAAAAGGGTGGTACTGTTTTCTTGATGGTCATTCGGGGTACAATCAGATTTCTATTGCACCGGAAGATCAAGAGAAAACTACCTTCACTTGCCCATATGGGACCTTTGCTTTCAAGAGAATGCCGTTTGGGTTGTGCAATGCACCCGCCACATTTCAGAGATGTATGATGTCGATATTCTCCGATATGGTGGAAGACACTATTGAGGTGTTTATGGATGATTTTTCTGTGGTTGGTGACTCCTTCGAGCGGTGTTTCAATCATTTATCTGAGGTTCTTAAGAGGTGTGAAGACTGCAATCTAGTACTAAATTGTGAAAAAATCCACTTTATGGTGAAAGAAGGTATTGTTTTGGGTCATCTCATTTCAGAGAAGGGTATAGAAGTTGATCGAGCTAAAGTCGAGGTAATAGAGAGACTTCCCCCACCTATCTCTGTAAAAGGTGTGAGAAGCTTTCTTGGGCATGCAGGTTTTTACCGGAGGTTCATCAATGATTTTTCAAAAATTAATTATCCCTTGTGCAAACTGCTGGAGAAAGAGTGTAAATTTTATTTTGATGAATCCTGTCTTAAAGCATTCGCAGAGTTAAAAGAAAAGTTGGTGTCTGCACCTATCATTATTTCTCCAGATTGGAGAAGTCCATTTGAGGTGATGTGCGATGCTAGTGGGGTTGCTCTTGGTGTGGTATTGGTACAAAGAAGGGACAAAATCCTTCATCCCATTTACTATGCTAGTAAAGCCCTCAATGAAGCCCAAAAGAACTACACAGTGACTGAGCAAGAGCTCCTTGCAGTAGTCTTTGCTTTTGATATATTTCGCTCCTATTTGCTAGGTACTAGAGTTATAGTGCATACTGACCATTCTGCTTTGAGATATTTGATGGCAAAGAAGGATGCGAAACCGAGGTTGATTCGTTGGGTATAACTATTGCAAGAATTTGACTTTGAGGTAAGAGATAGAAAAGGGACCGAGAATCAAGTTGCTGATCACTTGTCCCGTTTAGAAGATGAAGCAATGAGAGAGTTGGGGGATAAGACTGCGATTGATGATAGCTTCCCCGATGAGCATGTATTGGCTGCCTCTCAAGACTTGATTCCATGGTTCGCAGATTTTGCGAATTATCTGGCTAGCGATATTGTTCCACCGGAATTGTCCTTTCATCAAAGAAAAAAGTTCATGTACGATGTGAAGAAGTTCTTTTGGGATGAACCATACTTATATAGGAGTTGTACCAATGGGCTTATTCGGCGTTGTGTGCCAGAAGTTGAGATGTTGAGTGTCTTGGAGGCATGTCATTCTTCACCCGTTGGTGGACATCATAGTGGTATCTGAACCGCTCATAAGATCTTACAATGTGGCTACTATTGGCCAACTATTCATCAAGATGCTCATGAGTTCGTCAAAGTATGTGATAGATGCCAACGAGATGGCGGCATTTCAAGAAAACAAGAGCTCCCTTTAAATCCCATTTTTGTGATTGAGTTATTTGATGTTTGGGGTATTGACTTTATGGGTCCTTTTGTGAGTTCTCATGGGATGAAGTACATTCTAGTAGCGGTTTATTATGTGTCTAAATGGGTGGAAGTTGTCGCCCTCGCAAATAATGAAGGGAAGAGTGTCACCGCATTCTTGAAAAAGAATATATTCTCTCGATTTGGTACCCCAAGGGCAATTACTAGTGATGGGGGATCCCACTTTTGCAACAAGTTGTTTAAGGGATTATTCGAGAAATATGGGGTTCGCCATAATGTGGCCACTCCTTACCATCGTCAAACTAGTGGGCAAGTTGAAGTGTCAAATCGGGAGATCAAGCAGATTTTGTCGAAAACAGTAAACGCTAGTAGAATGGATTGGTCAAGGAGGCTTGATAATACTCTTTGGGCCTACCGGATAGCATATAAGACTCCCATCGGTATGTCCCCATACCAACTTATTTATGGGAAAGCTTGTCACCTACCGGTTGAATTAGAGCATAAAGCCATGTGGGCTATGAAGAAGTTGAAATTGGATTGGAATGAAGCTGCAGAACAGAGGTTAAATGGGTTGAATAAACTCGATGAATTTCGCCTAAAAGCTTATGAAAGTTCAGCCCTTTACAAAGAAAAGATGAAGAAATACCATGACCAAAATATTGAGAAACGTGATTTTATAGTTGGGGATTTGGTGCTTTTATTCAATTCTAGGTTGCGTTTGTTTCCGGGCAAGCTCAAGTCCAAATGGACTTGCCCTTACTTGATCACCCAAATATTCCCACACGGAGAGGTTGAGTTGGAAAACAAGCAGGGTGTGCGGTTTAAGGTGAACAGACAACGAATAAAAATCTATTTGGGGCATGATGAATCGGCGAATAAAGTGATCGAGGCATACAATCTTGATGAAGTCTGAGTAATCGAGTATCCTCCGTCGTGCCGCGACGTTAAATCAAGCTGTTTGGGAGGCAACCCAATATGTATCCTCTAAGCCAACTATAGTTTTTTTTTCTAGTAATTGTCGCATTTTCTTTGTTTTTCGTTTTGTTAGAAGTGTTAGCTAGAGCGTAGTTTAGGGTCCGTGTCCACTAAGTCTCCAATCAAATGCATAGAGAATAGCTTAATGGGTGTTAACTTTGCAGGTAGCACATCAGCAGAAAAATCTGCAGAAATTGGTCTGAAACACTCAGTGACGGATCCATCGACGGACCGTCACAAGAATCCATCGTGCCAGGTAAGATTGTCTATTTTTTTAAAAATTAGGGCACCCGCGACAGACCCCATGATGGACGGTCACACATGTGATGGACCGTCGTAGGGGACTCGTCGCATCAGTAACCAACAACCCGACCCGACCCGGTCGGGGAATTTTAAAAGTTTTAAACCTTTTAAACTCCCCACCCCTTCACTTAAACCGTTTCTTTCCCTCTTTCTCCCATTTCCTCCCTTTTCAACTTCCTTCCACTCTCATCATCTTCCCAATCCACTGATCCACCATCACTTCTCCAATTCCCACAATCTCATTCCCCCCCCCCCCCAATCCCCTCTCTTCCAAGTATTGCTGGCCGGAGTCTTCTGCTATTCTTCTTCTTAGCTGTGTGCCTCACCTGCTTGTTTTCTCCTCTTCTCCAGGTCTCAGGTATGTGCTTCTGATCTCTACCCATTTACACTACATTATTGTTTTTAATTACTATTGGCCTGTTTCTTTTTGTTGTGTCTTTGATTTTTGACCCCTTTTTTTTATGCTAAAGACCTCATGTCATGCTTTAAAGTCCTACAATTAGTAATAAAATTGATGTGGGTAGTGGGTTAACCAGATCAAAGAGGGGGTAAGATGTTTTGGAAACTTGTTCTGACCTAGGTTGATAGTCCACCAAATTGACATGTTAAAACTCGAGAAATTGATGCTTTAGCATTGCTAGTTTGCTGGGTATTTGGGTTAGAAATATGTGGGTTAATATCGAGTCTTTCGTTTGGAATCTCAAGGGATGATTGTGGCTTCCTAGTTCTGTCACTAAATGACAGAACGAGACCCCGTCCATGGACCATTGTACCCACAACGGACCGTCATGGGGTCCGTTCCAACAACCCACTATTTGTTTTCCCCAAGTGTCCACTAACGGAAAGATGCGACAGACCGTCGTGCCCACGACGGTCCGTCCTGCACAACAATCAGGGTTGTCAGAGACCCCACTCCTAAGGGTCTCCAAGTTTTTTTCTAAGTGTCCTATGATAAATAGATGCGACGGACCGTCGTGCCCATGACGATCCGTCCTGCACAACAGTCATGGTTGTCAGAGACCCCACTCCTAAGGGTCTCCAAGTCTTTTATAAGTGTCCTATGACGAACTGATGCGACGGACCGTCGTGCCCACAACGGTCTGTCCTGCACAACCGTCATGGTTGTCAGAGACCCCACTCCTAAGGGTCTCCAAGTTTTTTTCTAAGTGTTCTATGATGAACTGATGCGACGGACAATCGTGCCTACGACGGTACGTCCTGCACACCCGTCATGGTTGTCAGAGACCCCACTCCTAAGGGTCTCCACGTTTTTCTTAAGTGTCCCATGATAGACTGATGCGACGGTCGTCCTGCTTATCCGTCAGGCCTATCAGAGACTTTCCTTCTGAGGGTCTCAATACAAATACTGTTAACTCATACATGACGGACCCCCATGACGGTCCGTCATACTCACGACGGTCCGTCAACTGGTCCGTTGTGTTTCACAAATACTTCAGTGATATCATTACAATGTTGATCCTATGTTTATTTTATTTCATTTTTGCTTGTCTTGTTTTCTCCTTCTAGTACTAATCATGATTCTTTACAGGTACTACCTCTCATGGCACCAAAACAAGATCGAGTTTACGCACGTGGGCGTTCAAAGTCCGTCGCCCCGTCTGCCCGACTGATCATAAGCTTTGATGATGAGCATGATCTCGAGTACGTACCCCCAGGCACTGCCACTCCTGCACGACCTGCATGTGCAACCAGAGCCACACCCAAAAAGGTGGCGGCCGGCGTAGTCACTGCCTCCCAGTCTGATGAGAAGCGCACACTGACCAGCACACCTTCTGGGTCAGCTGCCCAGGACGAAGGAGCGTCTGTATCCTTAGGAGTATCTTGGTCGGAGGAATTCTCCGGGTCTGCGGAAGCCTCTGCGCCAGCCACAGCTTCACAGTCTGCCTCGTCTAATGAGGCCGACAGTTCTGATTCCACCCCAGCTTCACCGGCTGGAGTTCCCGCCCCGGTTGTCGACCAGCCCAACAGATGGTGTGTCGATGGGCAATACCAGGTCTATTCCGACGCCAAGCTTCTCAATGATAAGGGCGTCATGACCCGGACCCTTACACTGGAGAGGCGGGTCCTTACGGGGAGTATCCCCACCATGCCGGAGATCCATACTCTCTTCACTAGACACTGGCTAGAGTGGACAGCTCGTTCTTTGGGCCGATACAGTGAGGAGTTGGTCCGAGAGTTCTACGCCTCGTATGTGGCTAATCTCCGATCACAAATTGATAGGCGGGATGCCTCCGCCAAACAGGCCCCACTCCGCCAAACAGGCCCCACTAGATCACATCAGAGTCCGCGGCAAGCGGGTAGAGATTTCCTTGCCAGCCATCCACCGGTATCTACACGGTGAGGATGTTGATGCCACCAGGACCCCTCTCACCTCCGAGTTCGACTACCGGTGGCAACTGGTTAAACATGGATGGTTCTTGCGTGAGCCAGCACTGAGAGAGACCACCAAGAGGTGGATGGCCCAGCACTTATCTATTGATGGAGAGGCTGCTGACTGGGTTATGGAGCCAAAGGGAGCCATCAAGAAGGCTAACTTGACCTTCACGGCCAAGTTTTTATGGTTGATAGTCTGCCACTGCCTTTCCCCCACTGCTGCAGATAATGTAGTTACATGGGATAGCGCAGTATTGATGGCAGCGATGATAGCAGGGTTTGAGGTTGACTTCGCTTGGCTTCTGCAGGCGGTCATGCACAAGAGGGCCTTCAAGGTCACTACTACTTACCCATTTCCGTGCATGGTTTTCTCTTTATGCAGGTCAGCAGGTGTGCCCATTTGGCACATAGATCAGCTCAAGACCCCGCAGGGCAATGTTGATATCGGCCTCATCAGAGATGAGGCTAATGAGTTGGCTCCGCACAGAGGGCCCCGCCCTGAGGTGCCTCCGCTTGGTGAGAACCTGGCGGATACTGTAGAGAATGCCCAAACGGCTACCCAGGCTCCTTCTGCACACACTGACACTGCCCCGGTCGAGTCTATCTCGGGTAGTAGCACTGCCCCGAGCTCCTCTTGCTCGGCTCCTTCCGCCACTCTGGTCCCACTTTCTATGGTCCAGAAACTTGAGGCTCAGATGGCCACACTTCTGCATCAAATCCAGCCTTGGATGCAGAGGTCTATTGCTGAGGCGGAGGAGCGTATGGAGCGTAAGATGGCCCAGCACACGGAGCGGAAGATCCTTGAGGTTCATCAGCGCTTGGATGCCTTTGACTTGCGGGTACTAGCCCGGCCAGACCCTCCGGTGGATATGTCAACTTTTCAGGCTGCGGTTGAGAGTTTGCTAGCGACCTTGATACGATTCTAGAGGCTAGGGTGCCTGAGTCTGAGGCCCCTTCTGTAGAGCCTGCTGAGGACACAGTGTTGGCTGCGTTATTCGCCACTTCTAAGGTTCCACCACCTCCCCCACGAGAGCATGCCAAGAGGCGCAGGAGTCGAGAGGAGGATGATACTAGGGCGAGGAAGAAGGAGCACCGTGAGATGGAGGTTGCGAAGAGAGCCTCGATTGCTGATGATGAGGCCCGTACGTTGAGGGCTGTAGAGTTAGCTGTTGGGGCATCTAGCTCCAGAGTTGTAGAGACAGTGAGAGGCACTACTGATGGTGCTGTTGCTGCTGAGGACACTACTGAGGGTTTACAGACTACAGAGGGTGTGGGTTCCGAGGAACCAGACCAACCAGCTTGTTGATCGCCGACGCTATGTGCCTCAGGTTTGCTTCACCTAACACTCACGTATTTTAGTTTTTTATGCATTGGGGACAATTGCATATATTTTTGTTGGGGGTGGGGTAAATGGAAAGTGAGTGGTAGGGTGAAGTCTGAGTAGCCCAAATTCACGATCCTCTTTTGGGGTTTTCTTGCCTGTGTTCTTTTCCCCCAAAAGACTGATTACTTTTATTGTTGAACCGGCATGTTATATCTTGTGTACATAGTATAACTCTGAAGCATGATGTCTAAAACAAATATGATATCCCGATATAATGAAAATGATGCATGACTAGGCATAGAAATTGATAAATGTGTGGCTCTAAACATGACATAGAGATACACTACTGGATGACCCTAAATCTAAGACTCTAACTAGGTGTCTAATAATCTAGGAATGTAATGAGATGTCAAGTGAGTGTGAGGGAAATTCGAATGATCCACCATTGATACTGAGCTAGAACTTTCCTGGTTAGTCTTGCTAAAAGTATGCCAAAATAAACAATTAGGAAAGGATCATAGGCCTTTATTCGAAATAGTCAATCTTGAGCCTTAAAATAACATAAAACCAAATGAAGTTAATCCCTTATTAATCCAAATGATTTGAGCCTAAAAACAAATCTTTCTTTTTCACCCCAATTAATCCTCTGTGGGAACAATGTGTTGGCCCTGGTCCCTCCTTGGACAAGTGCACCTCAGTTTATGCCAAAAGCATAAGTTGAAGGTGGCTAATGCATAAAGCAACCTTGTCGTGGCCCTGACCCAACCATGGGTATTGTGAACCTTGACTCATGGCAATGTCATGAGTTGAGGGTGGCTGTTATAAGAAATACTCCGGAAAGTGGGGTTGAAAGAATAAAGAGGAAGAAAGAACAAAACAGAAGTTACTAAAAAAAAATATATATATATACATATAAAACAAAATAAACACAAGAAAAGAGAAAAGTCACTTACACATAAGGATAAGAAAGGGAAAACAGCAAGGTGAAAGAAAATTGAGAAATAGTATGAAATAAAACGATAAAAATGTGGTACGCTTAGCCGATATGTCAAGGAGGGCAACAAGTCACTATAGTATACCTAAATATACCCTACCTAAACCTGAACCTATGTTACAAGCTAAGAAAGTCCTATCGTGATCCTAAGAGTTGTTATGGCAAACTTAAAGCAGTGAATATAAGGGCAAGCTTATGGAAATATGTAGAAATGAGTTGAGTAGTTGTTCTGAGAGCGAGTGTTGAAAAGTAATCCTTATACTCAAACTGAAATCATTGTGTGAAAAATGAGGATGTTATTTTTAAGTAAGGACACTAGTTGCAATATCGGAAAAATTAGCACCTTGGTGAGAAATTGAAGAGGATAGGTGTCAGTGCGTAGTGAGTCTGTGTCATGGTCCGATCCACATAATTCAAGCCTAATAGTGATAACATGCATGAACATAATGAGAATGATCGGGATTGATAGCCAAATGATTGCAAAAGCTAAAATATGGATACTCTTGTACAAAGATTTTGTAGTGAGTCATAGTGCGTCGCTTGAGGACAAACAACGAATTTAAGTTGAGGGTGTTGATGTACCGTGGTTTCACGGTACTTTTAATGCTTTTTCCTTAAGTTTAGTGTGTGTCTAAAGCCTTTTGTATTGATTTTTTATGTAGGTTTCTCTTTATTTGCAGGAAATCTATCCAAAGGTGAACGCGGGAGTTTTTGAGCAAGAATTGCAGAAGAGACCTCCTACGGAGTTCACGACGGTCCGTCGCGACTGTGATGGTCCGTAGGTGGCATCGTAGTATGAAGAGTAGCTGCTGAAGGAAGATGGGGAAGTCTGACCAAGTGTGGGACTACGAAAGTTCATGATGGACTATCATAGCCACGATGGTCCGTCCTGCTTGTTCGTCATAATTATCAGAGAGTAGTCCCAGACCCTAATTCCAAAAAGTTTAAGTGTTGTGGAACGAAGTCCCTCGACGGACCGTCGTGCTTGCAACGGTCCGTCACACCTGTCCGTCGAGGGTAATGAAAGCAGCAGAAGAATTCGATAAATATGGGACAACGGAGGCCATGACGGTCCGTCTTGACCACAACGGTCCGTCACAAGGTCCGTCGACTCAGACGCGTTTGGACAGATTTTCATTAATTAGAATCCTTCTTTTATTAGGTTTTGTTTTTATTATAAATAGTTTGAAAAACCTCGTTTTTTGGGTTAGACTCTTGGATATTTTTCAGTACTCTTGTTTTCAGTGTTGAACTATTGATTTTGGTATTAGAGATACTTTTTCTGGAATCGATTGTTGGTGTTTTTGTGGATTAATCAAGTAAATTTTTGAGTTTTATTCATTCTCATTAAAGTAAGTGCATGAATCATTATATTGTCAATATTAATTGTGTGACTATGACCATGGGTAACTAAACTCCATAACTAGGGTTGTGGGAACCATGGGTAAATAACAAGGTAAAATCTAGCTAAAATAACAATTCTTGAATAGTGTTTTGCATGTATTGATAATTTTTTTATTTAGAAGTCTTTTTAACGGATGGCCAACGTTAGAACTCGCCTTAATGCTACTTGCCGGACCAAGGAGGTATATAACAGGAAAAGAATTATCAACGTAGATTTAGTGTATACTATCTAATAGGCTAGTGTTGGTTGGTACGTAGTAACAACTTCGTCAAATATCGATTACGATGCTTAATATGAGGTAAAGATAAGGTTTAGTAAAGCAACACACGTAGCTGGATCAAGGTGCGGAGTGAAATTCTCTAGATGCCGGTCCAAGGATTTAGAGATACCTAACTTATCACTTTGCATGCAAGATATTAGGAAAGAATTGTTATAGTTAGAATTACCGAGTTAGGAACCTGTGGGGAACACTTAAGCCCTAGTTAATCTCATCACTTGATTAAACTTCAATGCTTGAATCTGTTAGTTCATTACTTTAATTTAGTTAATTGCTTTTATTAATTAAAACCCCCCTTTAGTTATTTGTTTTCTCGGAAAATAGTTGACTAAATAGTAGTAATAATCGAATAAAGTTAAGTCTGAACCATTTTCCTCGTCGGATCGACCCTAACCTCATTAGTTGGGTTCTCTACTTGATACGACTGTTTTTACTTCTTATTTGAGAAGTAAGTTTGAGCGTATCAACTTCACAAAGCTAGAAGGTGACAAATAGGTGCATCACCTACTTTGACTTATACAAATTGGGAATTGAAGTACGTATGGCTATTCAATTTCCTATTTATTTGGCATGAATTCAAAACTTGCATTACAAAAAGTAAGCTTTCTAAGTGCCCTTGGTAGTGACTGATACATAGTTAGTGAACACCTTGATTTAATATTACTTAGTGAGTATCAATATAAATTAAAATATCTTGGCTAAATGTTCAATGTCTTTACTTGATGTGCTTCAGTTTGAGATGTCAAAATGCTTACCGAGTCATATAAGCTCCTAAGTATCACGTTGATGTCATATTTTCTTCCCATGTCATTGTTATTATCGTAAGTCCATATTCATATGTCTTCTACTACTGGTCCATAGTTCCAAGTCTCAACAATGATTATGACTACCAAAACAACAATCCCAAATTAGTTATTATCAACAGAAGAACATTCACAAAAGAGTTATGATTATCCAAAGAACAATCTCAAAAGAGTTATGACCATCAAAACAACAATCTCAAAGATTAAAGAATCTAAGTGAAGAATCTATATAATTATGGGTGGCAGCCCAGGGGCAAATACCTAGCATGGGTCTATCCCAATTTATATAGAAGGGTGGCAGCTCAGCTCAGGGGAGAAATCCTAGCATGGGACGATCCCATTTGTATCATGGTTGTTCAATTGGAGAAAAATATAGTATGGTTATCCATATGCTTACAAATGATGGGCTACCTAGTTCCATATATGAGTTGTAGCATTTATAAGCTCATCTTCTTAGGAGGATGTATCCAACTCTTAAATTCTATATTTCGTTCATATTGATAGAATCTATTCCTATAGAGGACACTTGCTCTTAGTCTGTGATATACATAGAACTTTCAGCATTACACATGTTCTCGAAATTGATGTTGTTGAACCAGTTTTTTTAGTTGGGAGAAGGCAGTGGCACAATCTAATAGGTGGATGTATCAGGGCAATAGTGTTAGAGATACCCCTAATTAGCTGACAAGTCCCAAATTCTCACCATATGCTAATATTTGGCTTTTATATGGTATGTACCAATAGCCCTGAATAAGAACTAATAATATTTGTATTCTTTTCAAGGTTATAAAACTTAGGAATAAGTGTGTCAATTTCTAGAAATGATATATGTATGGTAGTTCCTATTACAATCTGTGTTTTTGTTATGGAGGATTAGTATGTGACTAAAGGGTAAGGTTCACAAAAGGAAAAAAATTGATTGGTTAGAACTAAGTTGTGATAAGTCAGGTTTTAGATAGTGGGATCTAGTACATGAAGCTACTAGTTTTGATTAAAAGTCAGTTGTTACACAGGAAGTATGTGGGAATGAATCTTTAATTACAGTGCCAAATATTTATGAAGAGCGTCTCATTAGAGATGGGATATGTCAAATTCCCTACACATAGGAGTAGGGAGATATGAGGATGCAATAGAGAAGTGAGATCGGTGATTATGAAAGAGAGGTTGCTAAATGGATGAGGCAATTAAAAGGTATCAACTCTTCAATCCTAACTAGTTATAATGGTGTACCACGGAACAACTTTGTGAACCTTTGTTTGACAGAGAATTCATTATAGCATTGATTCAAGTTTTGATATTTGGTCCTGATAACAACAAGAAAAGGAGGGGAATAGAAAGGTTACCTATATAGAAAATACATGGAGCTAGTCCATCTACATCATTAGTACAAAAGAAAATTAGAGCATCATTCACATGCATAGAGATGTTACAGGGTTCATTTAATATTTTCCCGTAGTAATTCGTCGGTCATAGTCCAGTTAAGGGAGAGGACAAATTGATCACATGTTGTTTGTTATTATTTGCTATCTTGCAGGGGAAAAGACTCAGAGCACCCTCACTTATTTATTGTTTTACAATCTATTCGTATTGCCAAACCTATCTAGTTAAGCAAAAATAGGCTAACTCTAAGATTTTATGAATCATGATATTACTTTATAGGTACCTGACATTTACATGTAATTAGAGTTCATGTTTTATGGTACGTTCAAGATTCACTATTTTCTATTATGACCTTCAAAAGGCACCGGACATTTAGTGCGATGTGACAAAAGCTAGTAATGAAGGCAAAGTTGACCTCAACCTCATACTCTGAAGGATGAACTATTAAGGATTTTCTCTTCTATCTTGACTGTAGTATTTGTATTGAGAAGCCAAGTCCCAATATCATAACATCTATAAGGATTACTAAGATATTGAAGAGAGTAGATGGGGAAATCAATTGTATGTGCTTTGAGGTGAGTAAGAAATATGAGAAGAAGTATCCCACACGTGACTTAACTCTTAAGACAGTGTTTTTACCCTTATTATGGTAGAGTGGTTCTACTGGATATCGCAGAGTTTTCAAAGATGGGTTGTTATAGAATTATACATGCTGCATGTTCTATAATTTATCTATCTGTATGTCATTTTTCCTTTTTGGATTACTTTCTCACAGGTTACCTAATGTCTTAGAATACTTTCATGTAAGTGTTGTCCGCTTTGGAGAGTACCCTTGTTTATGTCTACATGTCTTATAGTCTACGTGCTACATATTATATTTCACAGCTTTAGTACTCATTCATCATGTGCTAATCTAGTACATTTCCTACATGTGACTTATAGCTCATTCGCTCACACGCTACCCTAGTTCATATGCGCGCCTATACCACATATTTATATAACTTAATGCCCATATATTATGTGCTCTCTTTTTGTGCTAGTTTGTCAATGTGTCATACTCAATGTAACTTATTTATCCGTATTATATGCTCCCCTGTTCTTATTGACTTAGAGTTTTGAAAATTTTGGAAAAATGTTTCCTTGTATCATGATGTAGTGATGACTTTGAACAAAAAAAAGGTTAGGCATATATATAAATTTTGTCACTATCTTAGATAAATAACTTAGCATAATTCCTTATTCAAAGGTGCAGCATACAAATTTAGAGCTTATATTAACATATATGTGTCAAGAGATAAAAGAGAAGAGAAAGCAGTGCCTCGATCGGTTAGGCCTATGATTTTATGTGTTCATTCCATACAAAGATTTTTGGAGATTCTATAGTTATTCTTGATTGTTAAGACCCGGAAGCTAAGCTCAAAATGTACAAAACCACCATTGGAGTATTGTGCAAGGTATATAATATAACATAAGATACTTCGAATAGAAGATTTTAGGAGATCCTAAATACCCCTCCTCATTCTAAACATAAACATAAGGACCTGAGATCATGTGGTCCCCTTATATAATTATAAATCCTACTAGAATTTGTTCATTTGATATTTCATTTGCATTACTTGTGTTTAGGGATATTGAAGTCCTTATTTGTATCAGTTCTAATTGGGTATATTCAGTGTATTACATGGTCAAGAAAGGGGTTTAATTTATCATATTATTATTTTATGAACCATATCTATTGAGACTTCATGCTAGACTCGTACGTGTTTTAGGCTAGTTTATGGATTTTGGATAGTCTTATTTATAATGGTAAATCTCGCAAATCTCCAAATGAAATTCCAAGGTTAACCAAACTATCAGATTCACCCATTATTTGAGGACGAATGATCATAAGGGGGGAGGATATATCATCCCATATTCTACGTGTACTTTTTATATTTATACATCGCTTATCAATTGCCTTGTGGTATAGTTATGAACTCGGTTTCCTATGCAACTAGTGAAATTATAATAGGTTTAAAGTTAACTGCCCATATATTTTGATGCGACACGATTAAGTTGACGTCGATGAAGTATTTAAACTTGAAATTATAAGGTGTTATCATTACGTTTATGGTTGGTACGTTATTGAAACATCTTTTATTTTTACAAATATACAGACAAGCATTAGTTTCACATGTTTAGAAGTATTTTCGATCATTTTCTTATTTTTCTATCTTTTATTCATTTTTAAAGTTTACTTTTACAGTTTTTTTTATGTCACATTTTCAAAATTAAAATTTCTGAAATTGTTGAATTGAAGGTTACTATATTTAATTGTGATTTTTTTTGAATAATTTTATAATTTTTTCATATATTTCCTATTTTTATTAATGAATTACCCATTTTAGAAATTTACCGAACATAAAATAAAGATTAAAAAAATGTTAATATTGTTGAATTTATGGTTACTATATTTATTTGTGAATTTTGGCGTTAATTTATATTATTTTCATATTTTCCCTATATTTTTATTCATCAATTACTCATTTCGAAATTTACCATACAAAAACAAAAACTAAAAAAAATTGTTGAAATTGTTGAATTTAAGGATACTATATTTAGTTTTGATTTTTTGGTGTTATTTTTTCATACTTTTTACTCATGAATTACCCATTTACGCGATTTAACGAACAAAAACAACATTTATAAAAAAATTTGAAATTGTTCAATTTAAGGTTACTATATTTATATTTGAATTTATGGCAATACTTTTATACATTTTTTTCATATTTTTCCTATTTTTTATCCATTAATTACTGATATTCGAGATTTACTAAACAAAAACAAAAATTAAAAAAAATTGTTGAAGTTTTTGTATATAAGATTACAATATTTATTTGCAAATTTCTGGCGTTATGTTTATGTTATTAAAATGTTTTTCCTATGTTTTATGAATGTATTACTTATTTTTGGGATTAATAAAAAAAATATAAGAAAATTGTTAAACACAATTTATAGGTTCATTATGAATATCTCGAAAAAACAATGTCTACTCATCTAAGTCAGAATCCGCACCACGAAATCAAGAGCTCCAAGTAGGTTAGGCACAGACGTGGCATGTGGGATTCGGGCAAGCGACATCGGCCAACTGCAGGCGGTATCAACCAAGGACTGCATATATCGAACATGGCATATGTACATCTAGTAAGCAACATCGACGTCAACCAACAACTAGGAGCATCATTTGTAGCCAGTACGCATTGAGCAAGCAACGTTGGGTAATGACAGGCATCTTCAGCCAAGGCCTGCACGCGTGAGTCGTAGCGTGTGCGCATTGAATGGGTGACATCAGCATTGGGAAACGACAGGTGGCATCATACAAGCCCTGTACGCTTCGGGCAAGCATCATCGGGCAACGACAAGCGGCGTCGCAAGACAACATAGATCGTAGTCCACCCCTATCAGTCTTGGCTAGTGCACATTACTCAATCGATGTTGGTCGTGGACTGCCCTCATGGCCATGGCTTGTGCATATCGCTCTGTTTTTGTCAGGCATGGACTGACCGCATTGCCCTTGGACTGCACACAATGGTCAGTCAACGTCGGGCGTTGACTGCCCGCATCACCTTTTGCCTACACACATTGGTAAGCCGATGTCGGGCGTGGCTTGCACACATTGGTCAGCCGACGTCGGGCGTGGCTTGCACACAATGGTCAGCCGACGTCAGATGTGGTCTACCAGCATCACCTTTGGCCTGCACACAATGGTCAGCCTACCTCAGACGTGGTCTTCCAGCATTATCCGCAGACTGCATACATTGGTCTGCCGATGTCAAACGTTTCCTTACAATATCGTTCGTAGCCTGCACACATCGTTTGCCAACGTCAAACATCAAATGCTAACATCATCATTAGCGTTCATACATGGGTCAGCCAACGTCAGATGTGGCCTACTAGTATCGTCCATAGCCTACACACATCGCTCTGCAGATGTCGGCCAACAGCAGGCAGCATTAGTCGAGGCCTACACATATCTGACGTGGTATGTGCGCATCTGCCAAGCGTTGTAGGACAATGGCATGCAACTTCAGTCAAGGCCTGCACTCATGGATATGGAATGTGTGTATTTGGAAAAATACGTAGGCCACTGGCATGCAGCATCATCCAAGGCATGCATGAAGGGACGTGGCATGTGCGCATCTAGAAAGTAATGTTGGCCAATGACATGCAGTATCAGCCAAGGCCTGTACACATCGGCCGTGTCATGTACACATCTGTTGGGCTACTTCAGCCATGGTCTGAGCTCATAGGCAAGGCGACATCGGTTGTGACCAGCCCACATAGGTCAGGGGAGATCGTCCAACGACACGAAGCAACAACAAAGGCATGCACACATCACCCATGGCGTGTGAGCATCGACTCGATGACATCGGTCAGGGTTTGCGTGTATCGACTAGGTGATATCGACCAATGGCAGGCAACATCAGCTAAGGCCTACATGCATCAATTGTGGCATGTGCACATCGATTGGGTGAAATCGGTCGTGGACTGCACACAACAGTCAACCGATGTTGGATGTTACCTTCCCACATCGGCCTTGTCTTACACTAAATGGTAAGCCGAAGTAGAACGCGGGCTGCCCAAAACACATTTGGCCTACACACAACAGTCAACCAATGTCAGATGTGGGCTGCACATATTGTCCGTGGCCTGGACACACCAGTCAGCTCACATCGGTCGTGGCCTGCCAGCATCATCCATAACCTGCACACGTCGTTCTGCAAACGTCAAACGCGGCCTTCCAGCATCGTCCCTAGCTTGCACACTTTGGCTTGGCGATGGCAAAGCTGGCCTGGACACATCGCATATGGCCTGCACACTTAGGTCAGCCGAGGTCGGACGTGCCTAGCCACATCGTCCATGGCTTGCACTTGTTAGACAAGTGATGTCGCATGTGGTGACATCGATCGACGTCTAGTCGACAACATGTGGATGTCCATGCCATACAAAAATCAAAAGAGTCTGAAATGCCTGCCAGCATAACAAAATATTCATCTATTTTCCATCATTTATTCTCAAATTTTCCGCCTCACGTGGTTCAATCGTACAACTTTCATTACGTTTACGGTTCGTACAATATTGAAACATCATTTATTTGTAAAAATATGTAGTCATTCATTAGTTTGACTTGTTTAGAAGTATTTTCGAGCATTTTCATATTTTTCCGACTTCTATTCATTTTTAATAATTTATTTTTACAATTTTTTATTTTTCACAACACAATTTAAAAAATAAAGTTGTTGAAATAGTTGAATTCAATATTACTATTTTTATTTGTGAATTTTAGGTGAATTTTTATAATTGTTTCATACTTTTCCTATTATTATTAATTAATTACCCATTTTTTAGATTTACCGAACCAAAAAAAAAATTAAAACAATTGTTCAATATAAGATTACTATATTTATTTTAGGCTTTTTCGCATTAATTTTATATTTTGTTAATATTTTTTCTGTTTTTATTCATGAATTAACCATTTCTCAAGATTTACAAAAATAAAATAAATTTTTTTTAAAATTGTTTAAATTGTTTAATTTAAGGTAAGTATATTTATTTGTAAATTTTTGGCATTAAAATTATAGTTTCTTTTTCATATTTTCCCTTTCTATTAAGAAATTACCCATTTTCTGAATTTACTAAACAAAAATAAAAATTAACAAAAATTGTTGAAATTGATGAATTTCAAGTTACTATATTTATTTGTGAATTATTGGCGTTAATTTTATATGATTTTTTTTCATATTATTCCTCTTTTTTCTCACGAATTACCCGTTTTCAGGATTTACCAAACAAAAATAAAAATTTAAAAAAATTATTGAAATTGTTGAATTTAAAGTTACTACATTTATTTATGAAATTTTGGCGTTAATTTTATATTTTATTCATATTTTTCTGATTTTCCATTCATCAATTACTGATCTTGGGGATTTACTGAACAAAAATAAAGAAAATAAAAAAATTTATTGAAATTATTGAATTTAAGATTACTATATTTATTTGTGAAATTTTGGCGTTATTTTTATATTTTATTGATATTTTTCCTATGTTTTATTAATCAATTACTCATTTATGAGATGAATCAAAAAAACTAAAAAAAAATGTTGAAAACTTTTTTGTCATATTTAAAAAAGTTATTTGTAGAATCTAATATGTGTTTGTAACTTCAAACGTGCATATTGGGTTATACATGTTCATTATGAATCTCTCGAAAAACTATGTCTACTCCTTTAAGTCGGAATCCGTGCCACGAAACAAGAACTTCGAGTGGACTAGGCATTGTCCGTAGCTAGTGTGCATCGAGAAGACGATGTCGCCAATGAAATGCAACATCATCCAAGGTCTGCACACATGAGCCGTGGCGTTTATACATCAGCTGGGGGACATCGACGTTGAGCAACGACAAGTAGAATTAGCCAAGGCTTGTGCGCTTTAGGCAAGGAACGTCGGCCAACGTCAAGCAGCATCATCCAGGTGACATTCGTCGTGGACCACCCTTATCGATCGTGGCTTGTACATATCGCTCAGCCGACGTTGCTTATGGACTGCCATCATCAGCTGTGGCTTCTGCACATAGCTCAGTCATTTCCGGGCATGCAGTGCCCGCATCGGCCTTGGCCTAAACACAACGGTCAACCGACGTTGGGCGTTGCCTACCTGCATCGTCTTTGACCTGCACACAATGGTCAGCCAACGTCGAGCGTGGCCTGCCTATTTATCCTTTGGAAGTCACACAATAGTCAGACAACGTCAGTTGTGGTCTGCCCGAATATCCTTTGGCCTGCACAAAATGGTGATCCAACGTCAGATGTGGGCTTCCAGCATCGTCCACAACCTGCACATATCGGTCTACGACGTTTAACATTGCCTGACAACACCGTTCTCACCCTGGACACATAGGTGTGCCGACATAAAACATGGCCTACCAACATCGTCCGTAGCATACACACATTGGTCTCCAGATGTCGGACAACGACATGCAGAATCCGTCAAGGCCTTCATGGATATGATGTGACATGTGGGCATCAGGCAAGCAACGTCGGCCAATGGAATGCGGATTCAGCCAAATCAGGCACGCATGGACTTGGAATGTACGTATATGGCAAGCGGTGTCGGCCAAAAGAATGCTACATCATCTAAGGCATGCATGCACAAACGTGGCATATGCACACCTGACAAGCGACGTCAACGACACGCAACATTAGCCAAGGACTAGACGTATCATACGTATCGTGTGCACATAGGTTGGGCGACTTCAGCCATGGTATGAGCGCACCGGCTAGGAGACATTAGTTATGGCCTGCGTGCATCGGCCAAGCGACATCGGCCAATGGCAGGATGCAACAACCAAGGAATGCATGTAACAGTCCTGGTGTGTGCGCATCGACTCGCCAACATCGATCGTGGCATGCGCTCATCATTTTGGAGTTCTCGGAACAATTCCTAGAAAGCTAGCAAGCTTTCACCCCTCTTTCCCAATAGTTTCGTTACAACTATTAAACGACACATCATTTATCTTTCCGAGAGAATGTTTCAAAACATCATTTAGTAAAGCAGGACCACGAGGCTTTCTTGTCGCTAAGTTACCTAGAATGAAAAAACATATTTGAAAGTCATCAAATGGAAAAACACATATTGTTAAATACCTAAAAGATTACCTAGAATATAAACTCAGGGCATTTAGCACTCTTCTAATACTAGCACTTGAAAATCTAATGTTCTCTTCATATTAACCTTCACATAAAGGGATCAATCACAATGTGGGAATTGACAGAGTCTTTTATTTTCAGATTAGTTCATGTTCTAAATAATGAGTTTATTTTGATGGATTATAAGGTGGGTGGATTTGGTACCAATTTTCCCACTCTCTATGTAATATGTAGTTGTGTGTGTGGTCGTGAATAATCCAGGTGAGGATGATTCCTATGGACATATATAATAAAATGGGCAGGTAAATTTTCTATTTGGATGATTCCTCAACTATTTGCATATGCAATGAACTTTCCTATTAAAAAATTCCTTCAATCCGAAAGCAAGATGACGGTTATGGACATCATAGACGTCGTCGCGCCATCTGGCCAACTCTGTTATCTGGTTGTTCATGATTAAAATGGATTTATAGCTAGTGGCTGGAGTTGTAGTGCTAAAATTCCTCATGGTGTTTCATGGCACTTGCTCAATTTGCTTACATTATATGTGGGACTTGCTGGTCATCTTGGACTGCTACAGTTTGTTGTTGTATCTGTACTTAATGTTTCTCTACTTATTTGCAACTTAAATTCTACTACTCACTGGCTAGTCTATGGACATAGAGATGGAGATAGTCATTATAACAGAGAAATGAAGAGGAAGGTACACTTACTGTTGCGAATGAAGAGGGGGAAGAAGAACATAAAATAATCATAGATAATCAACAACATAAGGATAAGAAAGGCGATGTTCCTCAAAGCTCCTATGGAAAACAATGTGAAAAAAGAGGCGGAGATACAGTGAGGGAGAAACAAGGAAACTCTACTATTTAGAGATAACTTATACTATTCATTTTCCATTTTAATTGGACCCATCATTAAACCCTAACATAGAGAACTCTCTCTCAAATACACTGTTCAAACGGATACAAATCTACTGTTCAAACGGATACAAAGGATTCAAAATTTCGCACCGCCTCATCGGCGCGTGCGCCGCCGGTGGAGCTCCAAAATTTGCCGGACCAAAGCCAACAGGATCGTCCTGATGAGGGAAACAAAACCCACAATTACACGCACCACGAATCATCTCACTACTCTTCGAAATCGCAAGACACTGATGCGATGAACACTGAGTTTTCAGAGGAAGAGTTTGAGCGAGAACGAGAAAACATTTCCCCAGGAATTTCTGAGTTGAATCGAGGAAAAATGTTGGGGGAACATGATAATAATAGTCACGATCTACAACATACCCAAAAATCAATCGATTCCATCGTCCCAATTGGCAGCAATCGCGAAATGAATTTGGCGAGAATCGCGACAGAATCGCCTGAGATGCGCACTCAAAATCGAGCATGTTCGAGTCAATGTTGTAACGAATTGAGTACTGGGGTTTACTCACCTGTTGATAAGGATCATCTCAACGAAATTTCTGCTGAAAAGGATCAGGAAATCACCGGCGGGGAGAAATCCGACATACACAGAGCTCAAGTCACCGGAAACCATGGATATTTGTCGATGAGGACTAATTCCCAGTCTATAAATGTTCACCTTAATGATGTTTCTAACGATTTTGAGGCAGGAAATAACTCTAACAATTCTAACAACAATTCACTATCACTCAAGGAAGCTGCGTTCAAAAGACAACAAGAGATACAAAGAAGTGAAGTCGAGCAGCTGGAATCCAGTCGAAATGTTGAACAAAATATCATATTGAATGAACATCAATCAATTTAAACAATAATGATGATACAAGGCAATAAGAATCAACTGGGGGGAATTTCGGCTGAGCAGCAGGGCATTAACAGCAGCACTATAAGGATGCATACAGCAACCTCATTGAATGGAGATCAAGCTTCGAAATTTTCCTTTGGAACTTCAGGTAAATCATCCTATCTAACACCTAACATCATTGCTGCTACTGCTCAGGTCATGCCAAATCAAGAAGACAAAAGTGAGGAGAATGGACATTCACAAACTCAAAACCTGGATCAAACAGGCCAAAAACATCAGCTTTTAGGTAAGAAATTGCAGCAGGGAACAAAGAATCCAAACAAGGCTGCAAATGATAAAGAAAATTAAACAAATCACATACAAACTCCTCAACAAACTCAAAGACAAGAGGACAACAAACAGGGAGGAACAAATTCAGCAAACCAAAGCAATAAGGAAAACATGGAGTACCAAAGCAACTTCCCAAAGATTTCCAACAATTTTACAAGGTATGATCATAACTCCCAATTAGATGGAAATAATAAAACTGGTAATAATGCTGCGCAAGGAAATGCTAGACCTCCTAACAGCCACCAACAAGGACAAAACATTAGTAACAATGCTAAACAGGACAAAGCTAGTGAACCTGCTCCATACACTGTGGTTCAATCTTTTGCAGCCCGCTTGAGGTATAATCAGTCTAAGAATGAGATTCCAATTATGTTAAATGATCCCATACATACTACTAGACAAGGGTATCCTGCTGTGTTATTAGATGAGCATGATTACTATGTGAAGTTGGCTGAGTGTTGTAAGTATACGCTTGTGGGCAAGTTCACCAATACTATGCCTAAAATGGAGTTGGTTAGAAAGAGTTTCACCCTTCAAACTCAACTTACTGGGGGGGTGAAGATTACACACTTTAACTCTAGACATGTGTATATTGATCTAGATAATGAATTCGATTATCAAACTGTTTGGACAAAATTGAGGATGACTATTGAAGGGCAATTGATGAGAATTCAAGCTTGGACCCCTGATTTTACCCTAGAGGAAGAAACTCCTATTGTTCCTATTTGGGTGGCTGTGCCAGGCCTACCATGGCATTGTTATAATAAGGTTCTTTTGACTACTATCTTGGAATCTGTTGGGAAGGTATTATATCTTGATTCTCCGACTTCTCAAAAGACTAGAGGTAGTACAACAAGGGTGAAAGTTCAAGTTGACCTCACTAAGAAAAGGCCTGAACATGTATTGTTGGGTTTCAAAAATTCAGACCCCAACAAGGGGAGATGGTTGAAGGTTCAATATGAAGGTATCCCCAACTATTGTATGTATTGTAAACATCAAGGGCATATGGATTATGATTGCACTATAAAAAGAAGAGATGAAGAGGTGAACAAGAGGAAAGAAATGGAGCCTGATAAAATAAATAAATCAAGAGGAGATCAACATCAAGGTGGAGAGGTAATAGAGGAAACTTTCAAGCAAAATCAAAAAGGAAATCACCAAGATGGGAAACAGCAAGAGACAAGAAAGCAGGGCCAGAAAAATTATGATCAAGAGGTTGCAGAAAAGGAGGAGCAGTGGCAGACACAAAGAAGAAAACAATCAAAGAACTTGGAGCAAGTTCAACCCAAAACAGCATGGAGAGCTCGACCACCACAACACAAGACAAGCAGTGATAACAGGCAGCAGGCAGCAAATATCACAGGTATCACCCCTCCCATTACTACTCATAATGTTTACAGTGATTTAGAATTGCAGGAACAGGCTGTACAGGAGTAGCAAATGACCACATCAGAAAAGAAAGGAGCTGCAGACAGTAATATCCAACAAATCCAAGAGCCAAATATTGTCTCACCATCAACAAATCAAAGATCAAATGTCCAAGAGCTGCAGATAGACAATTCAACACAAGAAAGTAATGCAGACAGTGATACACAGCAAGTTCAAGATATAAATATTATTTCACCATCAATAAATCAAAGAACAAGTCTACAACAACATCAAACTCAATCCACACAAGCCAATAATTACAAGAGAACAGGTATTGACTTACCTCTTCCCACACCCCAGCAGCCCCCTGTAACTTCTATTGTTAATGTTATGAATGTTGGGTTGGCTGTTGAAGTTGATGGAGGTATGGATGGAGGGTGTCAGGAGAAGCCCACTAATCTGCAGGAAGGGGTTACCAAAGGGGGGAATCTGCCTCATGTTCTGCATGAGGGGTTGGATATTGACCATATTTCTGACCTTAGAGCCTATATTGATAACAAAGACAAACAGCAACAAGAGGTTCCACAACAGAGGCAGCAGCAGGACCTGGACAGTAATAACAGGGAACATGCAGTGCTGGAAAATCAAGAGAAACAACAAAATGAAAAAAGGAAAGAAAAAAATAAAAGGGAACCAAGTGACAATACTCAAGGCATCACCCCTAAGAGTAAAAACAAACCAAGCAAACAGAAAAGAGATGCTGCAAAAAGAAGACAAACCAGGCTGCAAGACAAAGAAAATGAGCAGGAACAAGGGAGGAGGGATGATTCATGTAAGGATCAGTACATGACATCTCCATCAGCTGAACCTCCGGATATAAGACAGCAAGTTTGCAAGCTAAATATTGTTCCTCCTGTTGATGAGTATGCAGTTGATAACTCTGAGGATGATCTGGAGAAAGATAATCAATCCCTAGAAGAACCTGAAGAGGATGATGAGACTAGGGAGGATCCTTTCAAGGCACTTAGCTCTCATAAGGACCAGGCCCTAGAAGAGGAGCTTCAACAGGCAACACAAAGTCAGGGATTATCTCCAAGAGGGCTCAAGCATGACAAAGTCAATACTGTCACTGCTGGCAGACCTAACACTAGGCTCTTCTCCTCTAAATCCTCTAAATGATTTGTACACTTATATGGAATGTTAGAGGGATCAACACTCAGGGAGTGTTGGAGAGATTAAAGATGCTCAAAAAGCTTCACCATTTATCTGTTATTACCATTTTGGAACCTTTCTCTGATAGTGTTCATGTACAAAACTTCAAAGTTCAATTAAACATGGATAATGCCACTAGTAATTGTAATGGCAAGATTTGGGTTTTTTGGAGCAGCGATATTGACTATAATATTCTTGATGAAGATGAACAGCAAATCACTTGTGACATGAAACACAATGAGTTACAATACCAATTTACTAGTACGTTTGTCTATGCAAAATGCAAGGATCACCTTAGGAGACCTCTCTGGGACAAGATGCTTCAGCAGGCAACAGTGAACACCAAACCTTGGTGCGCAGTTGGAGATTATAATGTTATAACTGCTGTAGATGAAAAACTGGGAGGAGTGCCTTACAATATGAGGAAGAGCATGGATTTTATTGCTATTATAGAAGCATGTGGACTATTCGACATTGGGTTCAGTGGACACAAATTCACTTGGTCAAATAAGAGGGGTATCAATCACAGAATCTGGAAGAGGCTTGATAGGGCTTTGGTTAATGATTCATGGTTAGAAAAGATGCCTCAAACCACCATCACTCACTTGTCTTCCACTGGGTCAGATCATTGTCCTCTGCTCATGGAAATGGTTTCCACAAATTCTGATCACATCAAGTATTTCAAATTCCTTAATTGTTGGGTTGATAACCCTCAGTTCATGGAAATTGTGAAAACTTGTTGGGATAAGGATGTAGAAGGTAATGGCATGTGGAAATTCCACCAGAAAATGAAAAGATTATCAAACACTCTTAGTACTTGGTCAAGAAAGGAATTTGGTGATATTTTTCAAAAAGTAAGGATGTATGAGGAACAGGCGCACAAAGCTGAAGAGGAATACATCCTTGACCAAAGTGACTCACATAGGAGTGCCCTTCATGAAATCAATGCTAAATATATTAAATTCCTCAAGTTGGAGGATACTGTTTTGAAGCAGAAAACCCAACTCCAATGGTTCAAGGAAGGTGACACCAACTCCAAATACTTCCATTCTATTATAAGGGGAAGGAGAAGGAAACTTTTTGCGCACAAAATTGTCACTGAAAATGGGGATTGGATTCAAGGTGAGGATAACATTGCTCAAGCTGCTTGCGACCACTTCAAATTTATATTCACAGGTGAGGAAAAGCCTATTAATGAGCACACCTTGGAGTGTATTCCAAGGATGGTTAGTCATGATCAGAATACTCATCTTACCAAGGTTCCAAATATGAATGAACTTAAGAAGGTAGTTTTTGCTATGAACTCTAATTCTGCAGCAGGTCCTGATGGCATGAATGGATACTTCTTTCAGAAGTGCTGGCACATTATCAAGCATGATCTAATGGGGGTGATTCAGGCGTTTTTCAGTGGACAAATGATTCCTAAATATTTCTCCCATTCTTGTATTGTGCTGCTCCCCAAAGTAAATAATCCAAACAAACTTACTGAGTTTAGGTCTATAAGTCTAAGTAACTTCACTAGTAAAATAATTTCCAAACTAGTGAGTAACAGACTTAGCCCTATTCTACCCTCTTTGATTTCTCCCAATCAGTCCGGTTTTGTGAAAGGAAGAAGCATCTCTGAAAACATCATGTTAGCCCAGGAAATCATTCACCAAATCAAGAAACCCAACATTGGAAGTAATGTCATTATTAAACTAGACATGGCAAAAGCTTATGACAGAGTCTCATGGTCATATATTTGCTTAGTTCTAAGGAAAATGGGGTTTGATGAGGTGTTCATTGATATGGTATGGAGAATCATGGCTAACAATTGGTACTCAATCATTGTGAATGGTAAGAGGTATGGTTTTTTCAACTCCTCTAGGGGACTCAAGCAAGGTGATCCTCTTTCTCCGGCCCTATTTATTTTAGGTGCTGAGATGCTTTCAAGATCTCTCAACAGGTTACATAATCACCCGGATTATAATGGTTTCTTCATGAAAATGAGGGGACCCCAAGTGAACCATTTGAGTTTTGCTGATGACATAATTCTGTTTTCTTCTGGAAGGTACAAAACTTTAAAACTCTAAATGGCAACTTTAAAGGATTATGAGACCACTTCTGGACAACTCATTAATGGTGATAAAAGCCACTTTATGCTGCACTCTAATGCTTTTAATAGCACTAGAGATAGAATTAAGAGGCTGACAGGGTTCAAAGAAAAACAGGGTCCTATTACTTACCTAGGATGCCCTTTATTTGTTGGCAGGCCTAGAAATGTTTATTTTTCTGATCTTGTTAACAAGGTTGTTGGTAGAATTACAGGTTGGGAAACCAAACAACTTAGCTATGGAGGCAAGGCTATTCTCAC